>NW_019091774.1:32410-46898 GCF_001949145.1 Acanthaster planci | reverse complement strand
TCTCTCTCTCTCTCTCTCTCTCTCTCTCTTTGTGTTATATATATATATAACACAAAACAATCCAGACAAAATGAGTCTGCTTTCACAAACCTCTGGTGTTGCCTCATTGTTGTGTGGAATACCTGCCAGGCTAAAACGAATCTTAAACTGATTTATCGAGTGTTACATCACCTCTTTTATCAGGTGTTTGCAATGAAGCATCTTCTAAGTCACACTTACCCATTATTTGATTTGATTTCAGAGGACAATGAAACCCACTGCACGGCAAAGTAAGTTGACCAGGTCCGTTTTACGAGTCTGTTGGTCGCTTACTTATTTCTCATTTTCCCCATTGAAAAAAATATTTTTGATAGAATTCATAATCGTTGTTTTTTTAATCTTCCCAATCAAGGAAAATTTGTCAGGAGTCATCAATTCCACAGGTACCTAGATATAAAGATGCACAGTCACCATATCAGGAAATAACTGGTACGGTTTAACAGATTCAATGTGTATACATGTATTAAGTTAAATTATGCCGAAGCATTATCGACCTCGGATACGGTAACAGGATCAGCGACATTTTGCGAGATGATAGAAGTGACAAAGATGAACCCCTTCAAGCACTTCCTTAAACAAACTATTATATTGACAGTGACTTTGAGTGATTATGTTGTGTAAATTCCAGAATTAGACGTCATTGGACAACAAGATAATCAGAATCAAGGAGCAGCAACATACTCAAATGTCACCATGGTAAAAAAGCGATTCCCACGCAATCAGCTGAAGATTGTCAAAGAGCTTGGACATGGTGCTTTTGGTCTGGTTCTTCTTGCTGAAGCTACTGGGATAATGGAAAGTTCAAATGTCACCTTGGTAGCAGTTAAGACTCTCAAAGGTTGGTATCGCAAGATTTCATTGCCATCCAAGTTGAGAGTTATTTCTGATGCATAATAAATTAAATGTAAATGTTGGAATAAAAGCCAATGGCATGGTTTCATTCTTCCCAAAAGGACATTACCGCCCAGCAGAATACGACTTTCTTTTCCCTTCTTTTTGAAAGCTTCAAGTTGTTTGTTCGTGTAAAATATTGCAGATAATAAATGTCACAGTCAATATAACTTGTTCATTTTATGCCAACTGTTACAACAGATAGCGCAAGCAAGTGTGATAAAGATGGGATACTGAAGGAGCTGGACTTGATGAAGAAGTTACCAGACCATTGTAATGTAGTCAGGCTCCTGGGATTTTGCATAGACGAAGGTAAATGCACAGCTGACTTAGGAATACATTAAACCGTGAAAATCAAAAATAACACGGCTTTCTCATGAGTAGTTCGTTGTGCTGTTTTGGAGACATTTATCTCGTCTATTTTGTCATTGTGTTGTTAATTAGTACGAATTTCTGAATCAGACTTCACAAAAACACTACAGACAAAACATCTCCCATTCAAACTTTCCTTTTTAACAATCAGACCCACCATACATCATCATGGAGTATCTTTCCAGAGGCAATCTGAAAGATCTTCTTCAAGACAGTCGCAGTAAGGGTGGGCGTGTCTATGGAAACCTGCATGGCATCAGTAAATCACTAACTTCGAAGGATCTGATGAAATTTGCCAAGGACGTTGCTGATGGAATGGCCTTTGTCTCATCTCAAAAGGTGAATCAGTCTCACTCCGGCTTTCTTTTATGTATCGGTTTAATTCACTTAATTGACAAGTTTTACTTGTACTTTACCCAGTGCATCCACAGGGACCTGGCTGCCCGTAATGTGCTCTTGGCTGAGGACATGTTATGTAAAGTGTCCGATTTTGGACTTGCTCGTGACGTCATGAACATCAGAGTATATGAACGAGGGTCGGAGGTCAGTAATTTAAAGCTAGTATGATAAACATCAGCTGTTACCCAGTTCAAGGGCTTTGTGCCAATTTGTGTATGCTTGTTTCAATTTTTGTAGGGTGCTCTGCCCATGCGTTGGATGGCTCTTGAGTCGTTGTTGGATGACGTATACACAACAGAGAGTGACGTATGGTCATTTGGTGTACTTCTGTGGGAGATTGTTACTCTTGGTAAGCAGTGAAATATCGAAAAGCTCTTGGGTCTAAAAAGGTCATGTGCAAAACCTTGATTAACTGAATTAAGATAAATTCATGTTGTGCTTTAATGGAACATTTGTTATCTTTCTTGTAGGTGCTCGTCCATATCCAGCTATGACTGCTAAGGTAATGGTCGCTGAGCTTCAGTCAGGTTATCGAATGCCAAAACCACAACACTGTCAACACGATTTGTGAGTAAGCTTCTGACGTATTCCGATTGCAGGGTTATCGCTTTGAAAAAATATATGATAATGAGGATTTGATAGGGGCCATGTTGATCAGGCTAATATTAAAATGCATAACACTCTTATTCCATTCATCCTTGTGTGGTAGTGGTTCTTCTCCTGTTATAATGGGAAATCAATCATTTTTTACGAATGCATTGCGTTAGGTATGAGATGATGTTGAGATGTTGGGATGAGGATCCAGAGAACCGACCTACATTCAAGATGATCAGTGAGCAGCTGGAGGGACTTATCAACAAAGGAAAGGTATAAAAGTAATGATTTATATTGTCACAAAGAGGGTAAAACAATAGCAAATCCAATATTTAGAGGCGCATTGTTTAAGTTTAAGTTTAAGTTATCGTAATATAGTTCATTTGACTTTGCGCATAAAGTTGCAGAAAGGCGGACCTATTGTGCTATTTTCGTTATTGCTTCACCCTAAAATGCATTATTGTATCTGCAGTTCACTATCTGAATAAATGGGCATATATAAATTCTGTGCAGATACGAAATAACCTAAAAGCCCTGATATTTTCCGCTCAAACTCCAGATTTTCCATTTTACTTTTAATGGGCTACACTTGTAGAGATGAAAGGTGACCATTGAGTTGTATTATAGATTTTTTGTCGTTTTTTTCACTGGCAGGAATATATATCCGTCAAGAACTTTCAAGAGTCGATTTATGAAGTCGTTCAACCAGAAGATAAAGGGGAGAAAGTTTAAGCATTAGGACAGCTTATAAGAATGAGTGACCTACGGGAATAGAGTTCTTGAACTGGTTTTAAAAATTATGGGATAAAATTGGTCTTTGTACATACCTTTGTCCTTGTTTTGTTGTATGACCGCAGTTTAGCTTTCGTTTTAGGAACAATTTGTACAAACAGTAAAATCAATTCATTCTAGCAGAGAAACAAGAAAGTCGTAATTTCAGCAACAGAATGAACGCGTTCAGGACAATTTAAGGACAATTCTACTGTAATGCTTTGATTACTGTAGAGCCTATGTTACAGTCTGGGAGCTGGGTGAGGTTTATTTAACATGGAAGGTACAAAAGGTTTGAGGTGCTGGGGGTGTAGTACTAGCCAACCCTTACACAGAACGGCCATTCTTACATTCTGCATGTGGTGGGTGTGGCAGGAGGGCCACTCGAAACCCCACCCCATATTGGATTTATTTAACATGAAAGCCTACAAATTTCATTTTTGTGCCAAGTTATTACGGGCACCACACTTAATCCAAATCTTCAACGTAAGAATGGAAATTCTGCTGGAAAGATCACTTAAGAATGACGCTAATTAGCGCTAATTAAGGTTTTAATTAACATGAAAGGTACAAGTATGGAACCAAATCAGGAATGTGGAGAGTGGTTGCCTGATGGAGAACCACTAACGTAAGAATGAACATTTTGGTGGAAAGGTCACATAAGAATAGGTCAAAGGTCACTAATTTAGCCAGAGACTAATTAAAATTGCCATATCTCTTGACCTACATTATATGAACAGTTTAAATTGGTCTCAAAACGAAGAGGGAGTTAAGATGGGATGTAAAAAGTTTCAAGAAAATTACTTTTAGCTGGGCCAATTTTGAAAAAAAACACCTAAAAGTTGTACCTGATTTACCCCCCGGACTAATTACCGTTTAAATTAACATAAAAGTTACAAGTACGAAACCACTGAGGATTTGCAGAGAGTGGCCACCTGATCCAGAATCACCAACTTAAGAACGGAAATTGTGGTGGAAAGGTCACTTAAGAAAAGGTCAAAGATGATACACACCCAATAATACACCCAATTTACATAAAAATAACATGGAGTATACAAGATTAAAATCACTTAAGGAACTACTGCGAATTGTCACCCAATAAGGAATAACCATATGATTTTTAACAATCAGCAGCTTTTAAAACAAGTGTTACAATTGCTTGTAGACTCTGTTCAGACAACATGTTTAGGGCTGTCAGTTTGAAAGCTTGTATCCATACCAAAACCTTGTACTTGGCAATAGGTGTACCACAATAAATTTGCTCAAGTGTTACATGTACCTCCTGTGTAACCCAAAAGAGATGATCAGAAATGTTTAGCACTAAACAGGTAAAAGGACATAGGCCTATTGCATCTGCTGTTAATGTCGAATAGAATTAGTCATCATCCGATTCTTCATCCTCATCTGATGAAGATAGATCCTCCTCTTCATCTGAAGAGGACAGCTTAAAATCTTCATCAGTTTCCTCATTGGTAGCTTTATAGTGTGGTATCAATGCCTCTGGCAGCTGGGGACCACTGAACCAAGAAATTCGTCTCATCTTGGAGCTCCAAACAATCGTCTTCAGTAGGATGTTGCTGGATGACAGTCAAATCCGCATTTGCCCACTTCTTGCAACAAAAGACGCCATCGGATATGTTGGGAAATCTCCGCCTTACGGGGTGGAATCAATGTTGCATCGATGCCCTTTAATTTCTTCAGTGGATTTTTGCTTGCTGACTTTGGCCCAAAGATTTTCTCAAACATTTGATGCCGATATGCGTCTAAGGAGAGTGCTGCCCGTCTCACCTTTGCGCCATACATCCATGCTATGGAGGATATTACAGCTTGTATAGTCTTCTCGCTCAGGTTTCCTTCTGCCATTTCTGCAAATGCTGTTTGTGTGTCAATGTCCTTTTCCAGCTGCTTGAATGGACGCACTTTTCCCTATCTGACAAAGGCAGAAGTGTATTCTGATCCCGTAAACGAGTGGAAAGCCATCTGGGCATCGGAAAGCTTCTTTCCAATTGTCTTCCCAATGTCAGTTATGTTGATGTACCTCCTGTCGTTTCGTGCTGCTGTACCAATATCCATCCATATGTTTGCTCGAGTATTCCAGGAGTGATGGACCAATATGACAGCAATATCTGTGTTGGACGCTCTCACAACCACATTCTGGACAATACCATCGTCCAAAGCTTTTACATAAGCACAGATTAGGGTGTCCGCCTCTCCATGGTTTGTGGTCAAGTCTTCAACGACTTCCCTAACTACGGTGTCTCCTTGGACATAGAAGTGAAAGCAGGCCCCTAGGTGAGACAGGCACACATGCTTGCGGTTGATCACTCTCGCATAGTGTGGTGCCATCCATTCTTCAGCTAGGAACTTTGGTAGCTTCTCCTGGATTGTAGGCAGTCACTAGTGTTCCTCGGACGCTTTTGCACGGCTCCGGATATAACATACTCCCGCTTCTCCTTATCCTCCAGACCTCTTCTAGCTCATTCACCCTCCTTGATAGACGGAATAGGGTACACGTCAAAAACAATGTCTACTCTGTTCCCTGACATGGTGGTCACTTGCTCAAGAATACCAGCTCCTGAGCCACCCTACGTTCCTGGAAGATGAGGCAGGAGGGTCCGCATGAAGAAATTGCCATTAATGACGGTTGCATCCACTGTGGTTGGAGCTGATTGATCCACTCTGTCTCCCAAGAGATGGAGAACGGCGTTCCTTTCTGTTTCTACCATCAAACCATCTGTGTTGCACATTGAGAGAGGACATGTTTCGAGTCCAGATCTTTCTTACAGGCTAGTACAAGCAGCCGTCCCATCAGATCACGTGTGCACACCAGAGACGTTATCCGTTTGTCTTTGCTCTGTTTACCGGACTTGCAATTCTGCTTGAACGCCAGCAGTTTCTCCTTCTTTATAGGCCTTTCAAAGTTGTTTTGGTCTTCGAAGCACGACTAAGTAAATTTTTCATGGCGCTCTTTCCCCTCCTCTCTCAATTCAAGTAGACATGCCTTGATAGGTTCACTGGTGACTTTCCCTGTTCTGATATTAAACTAACTTGGGGACACTTCAGCTGACCTCTGAAAGGGATCACAGCATCCCTTTATCTGTTCCATGACCTTCTGCAAGTCGGAGGCATCCCTTTTCATTCGTGATCTGTGCAATTCTGCAGTTTTGTCTTCACGATTCGACATACCGGCTAACTCCTGGGCATTGGCAGTAACGGAAGCATGAGCAGACTTGGTTATCATCCATCGAAGGCGTGCGCTGAAGTTGTTGGTGGCAGATGACAGACCTGTGCGTCTAAAAGCTGCGTCAGCATTCACGGTTTGTTCCAACGTTAGATCCACTGGAGGTCTGCTGAAGGACTTGCTTGATCTCTTAAGTGAAGTGAAGGCACCATTCTGTAGGAGAATGCGAAGGCCAGGGTGCGTATTGTCGATGTTTACCAGGTCCAACTGAAATTTTGACAACCAACGGGAATAGTTGATATGGTTCGTTGCAAAGAATAGTTCGATAACTGGAGTGAGAGCATAGGTAAACAGGTCAATGTCATTTGTTCTGATGGCACGTTATAGATTGTTGAAGTTATGAATGTAGTCTACATAAGTAATCCAGAACTGTACTGTCGCCCCGTGTGTCTACTCTTTGTACTTTGTAAGACAAGAGGTAAATATCTCAGAAGACACAACTGCTTGCCATTTCTCTTCATCTGGAGTTGTTTCATTGTCTGGAGCTCTCTCAAATGAATGTAACAAATCTGCAACTTTTTCATTCCCATCAAGTGTCTCAAGAAATGCCTGGAAATGGAGAATCTCAAATGCCAGTGCAAGGATGGGATGGATTCGCTTACACCTGTTGAAATGTTTGCATGTCAGCAATCCATTCAGTGAATCAGGTGCCAAGACATCACAATCGGTCAGAATTCTGGGGCCTCCAGACTCATCAATCACCTTTTCTATGGCTTTGAAAAAGCCCTTTCAACATGAAAGGGGCTCAACATGACGAACAAATCATCATGCTTTGGAGACTCTGTTACCTGGATCTGCATGGCCGGGTTGGCTTCATTTAGGTCGTATGTTACCACTCTATACTGCTGTCCACACTAGTGGGCACATTTTCGTGTTATGACTAGGGTTTCCTGTATCACATCCAGGTTTGTGATTGGTTGGTTCGGGTTTTTCATGTACATAACAACTTGTTCAGTCGAATTGTCAGGTTTAATCAAGGAATTAAATCCGACCCCCAGTGGTATGTTGGACAAGCCCAACGCCTGGCACATCATCCATGCCAAATCCTTCTTCTTGGCTTGAGGTCTCCCATCAGGACAGCTGCCCTCTAATGTCTTTATGACATATTTGAATGTGGTCATACGTGGCTTCTTTCTGTAGGGTTCTAGGGGCTGCACGTGAACCTCAAGCTTCCGTTTCCGTGACCTTTTATCCAATGTGCGCAGCTGTAGAACAGCCTCCCCGATTTGTCTCCGGTCTGGCTTGGACCAACCTTGTTTTGGTATAGAATACCCATTGTGCCATGAAGCGTATCCGCTCCGATGTCTCTGTCATTTCATCGAAATTATCAAAGGCCAAACCCATGACCATCTTTTCAGTGGTTCCTTCTGGACAAGCCTGTTGCTTATTTTTTATTGCCTCGTCCAATGATGTTTCAAGCTCCTCTATTGTGCTATAATCTACGATGTGCCCAAACCTGTTCAACATCTGCACGATCTTTTTGCTTCCAGTCATCGATTTGATGGCCATACCCAGAATAATCTGTTTTCCTGGTTTTACTCGACCATTTTGGACTATGTAGAGGGCATCTTGACTAAGGTTTTAAGTTAAGGTTGAGTTATTTCACCGCGTTAAGAAAACAGATGTGTCAGTAGTCTTTGTTCATATTCACAAATAAGCCTGTATTGTGCAGAGCAGTCATCTATTTTTACTATAGGAAAGAGAGTCTAAAACAGTTTCTAAGGGGTAAATTTACCCCTTAAGGCTTCAGAGTAACGTAGATTTATTGGAAATACGCCTAAACTGCGTTCAAAGCTAGTACTTTAAAAATGTAAAGTTAAATTACGCAGAAAAGGCATTTGGATAAGGAACCATTCCGAATAGTATTCAGATATAATTTAATACGTTCGTTGGCCTATACATTGCTGATTATGGTACCGGGGTATCTAATATTATTCGACAGTTGCCTTTATTCAACTATATTTTACCTATCAATTATGTAGTATCGAACCCAGAAATGCAGTCTTGTATATCAAAAACTAAGGGGGTGGACCTGACAGTTAAGTACCGTGATCAGTGCAGTGTTCGAAACATTGTAAAAATTTGCGTGTTCACCCTAGCACAAAAGCCTGTTGCTGTTCCGTTTTGTATTAGTATGTATCATTATTTGCGTTACAGGCACTTTCTAAACTCATCTACGTCAGTTGATTTGGCATTAAGATTAATTAGAATATTTAAGGTAGACGTTAAACACACAGTGAATACTGGAACCGGGGTCCTTTGCCAACGGGCTTAGGGTATACTGATGATCCACAGGCATCTCGTGAGTTACACCCACCTCAACACATTTGAGAAAGGTTACTCTATGCAGGCTTCCTGTATGTATACAATCAAGGTGTAACTCTTTCAACATAATTTAATGTCAAAACCTAAGTATCGTTTAAGTGGTGTTTCATTTAGCCAGAAAGTCACCGAACTAGATCTATGCGTGTTTTAGTAAGCCGTGCTATATTGTGTTTTATGCAAAACAATCAGCTTTGTCCAACTCATCGACGGGATTTACTGCAAAACTATTGGATGTATACGATATTTCACATGAACGTGAAGTTAACGCTTTAAGTTTTTTTTTTTTTACATCTGATTACGTTTAGAATCGGCGGCCTAAGAAAGGAAACCGTTTACACTATGCTGGTAACAAATTTGTTTCAAAATGCACTTTGATTTTAACAAGTTAGGCAGATTATGTTAAAGTTTATTTGAAGTGTTTTAATAGAGTTCGTTACCGCTTTCTAATGATAAATCTTAAATTCTATTCTCGAGAATCTGTTGTTTTGCCAACACTTGTTCGTAAAAGATAACTAATGACGTAGGAAAAAGGAAGGTACAGGTGGTAATATAATTCTTAACCAAAAGTGTACAACTATATAACGTTAAGTGTTTGTAACCAAAAATCAACTCATTCTCCCCCACTTTGTGAACCTATTACTATCAGGAGTAAACGATCTGCCGAAAAGTTTAAACACCGAATCGTGCTAGAAAACATTTTGGGTCTTTGTTCGTCGCCCAAAAGCATTTCTCTTTGAGGATTTTACATATACATGTATAGGAAAGTCCATTCAAGCTCGAGAGTTTTTCGCAAAATGACTTCTAACTGAAAACAACCCAAGAACCGTTTGTTAATAATCGAAGTGTTACCTTTGTGCCATGCAGGAAAGAATTCAACAAAGTCACCTCGAGATGGCTAAAAACGAATTTCGTTAATGACCTTTCTTATCCGGCATTATCGCACCTAAATCTCCTTTTTCATGCACGTAAAAACGAGATTGTACAATGTTGCAAATAGTTATCTAGTCTTCCATTCCTTCGACATGCTCTATATTACATTGAATTGACCTAACGCAGTTCTGAGCAAAGATTAAATAAAACTTTGAAATATTTCGTGGAATGCGATTATTGCTTTTTCAAATTGAAAACACTTTGTAAAATGCTTTAACATTTTTGATATGTTTTACTTGTAATCTAGCTCCTACCGACAGACTACCATCAAATACTAGTGTTTCGGACCAAAAACACCTAATCGTACTGGTAGGCATGTACATGTATTATAGATTTTCGAAAGTGAGAGGTCAGTTTTGGCAGAAGACCCCTCTTTCAGGTCAGGTTATTTTCCATCTTCTTTAACGTTATATGCAACCAATATTTTACAACAGCCTTTGTCTGAGGTTCATTTGTAATAAGTAAACAAACGGGCCAAGCAATTACGAATTTCGCACACTATTTTCCTCATGAAGGAGTCCATAAGGGTTCCATGGAAACTTTCACGCTCTATTTTTGTAAAGGAAATACAGGGAACTATGGACGTTGAAAGCATTTTGGGTTATTTACTATAGCAATCACAGCATTTGCAGTGTGCACGCGTCACCAGCACATGGAAAGGTTGACCCTAGTTATTGATTTCTGTTCAATGGGTGCTCGATAAAAATTGCGTTACGATTTGCCATTCTAGGCGCCCTGTGTCAGAGCTGGCTGGCAAACGAATTTCAAACCTTGAAGACTCTCTACAAACCTCAGACACGACATATCTCGATACAATGCTACACTTTTATAACTCCACACAACACTATGTATCCCCTACGCTCAAATTGACACGTTATCTTGTAAACGGTCGACGAGCAGTTTTAAAGAGAGCATAGATACAACGTACATTGCAAAACTGTGCTAAATAATGGTGGATAAGTCATTCAATACTTGTAGCCACAGTTATTCGTGCGTTTTTTGCAATAACGCGAACAAACTGAAGGCAAAAATAATTATCCAAAGAGTGGTGGCTCAGTTTCTTAAAAGAATAAGTCTTTATGTAGATTCTATGTGCGTCGTCAGAAATCTTCTTTGGTGATATCGAGTAATTGGTTTGCATGCAGTTAAATCGTGAATAAATCACATCACCTGTCTTATACGATATAGTAAATTTAGACCACAATATTAAAAGCGGTGGTTGTTATAACCAAACCGTCTGTTTACCATATCGATAGTAAAATACAGAGTTGATTGCAGTATTTTTAATGTTCCGGGTATTACACAGGTTCGGTGTTACGCACAACTCCATATCATTCTTTATTTTCAGTTACAATTTTACAACAGTTCAAACACCTTTGCTGGTTAAACAACATTCTATTTTCAATCATAAACCGGTGTTGTAGTCCAGTTCTCTTCGAGTACCAAGGTTTTGGGGCAAACATTTTGCTTGTCGGGGGGGGGGAGCTGACGAACACGAACCTTTGACGGTACATACATCAAGTAACACGATGGCTTTAAAACAACAGTTCAATAAAGGCCAAGTTTTTATAACCTATGTCCTCGAAAAGTACTCGTTTAGGTTCCAATCTCTTTAAAGGGTAGCTGCAATCAATTTTTGAGATTGCAAACCTATACATTGCACCTTCTTGTCTCAGTTAACCTTATTTTCAACTAGGCTTAGGCCTATTGCTTTATTATTTAAAAAGAAATTTTTTGATTTTTTTCTACATTCATGAGCAAGACTGTGATGTCATCTCAAAAAGAAGCTTCAATGTTACACTGATTTGTACACAAAGAAGTAGATTGTAGATTTTCCTGAACTCCGCTTTCTCTGATTTGCTGCTTTATTGTTGTTTATGTGGCTAGCAACACAGCCTGCAGTTGTCCTGAAAAGCAGGGGTATTTTTAATTTTTTAAACGCATACTCTTTTCAGTGTATTTAACCATGTAGGAGTCTACAAGACAGTCTTCATACATTGAAGAGTACAAAGATGCAGAAATATAGTAAAATAATAATAATTCATTGCAGCTACACTTGAAAGCTTACATTTTCATAAGTCGGAGTGATTGAAATCTTGAATAAATCTTGTCATATTGCCGTTCCAACCATCAAGTGTCTACTCCAGCTCTCTTCTGTCTTGACCGGTTCAATATAGTTGGCAAAGAACCACATTATACAAAAATTATTCTACTACAACACTAAAAAATTCTCAGTTGATCATTATAGTATCTACAGTTTCTGATAAAAGGTACGATACGAGTTGTAGAATGTTAGTACTCGTGCCCCCATTAACAATGAACTTTTATTTTCCCTAATTCTATTCCTTAAACTGAAGTAGTCCCTTCAAAACAAAGGATATTGAAATGTTTAGCTTTTACTATTCAGTCATTATCACTCTCCAGTAATATTTAATTGTTGCTGATAGTCAACATTGTACTGCATGCATGTTTTCAAGGTCGTTGTTGAGTTGTAATGTTTATAAAAGCCAATTTTAGACAAATATACCCAATAAATCAATACAATGACAATTACAATTTTAAAAATCCAAAATATATACAAGTGTGCCAAATTTATGAACTTCACCGACAAGAGAAACAGGTGGTAGATAGAAAAAGCGAAGACAACTAATTAAGTGTACACGCCAAACAATGTGAACGCCAAAATCTCTGCTTAATACACTTATAGTTTTGTCTAAATGTAACTGCATAATTACTGATCCAACTTTTACAACATTTCTGTATACATCTTTTATCGTTTCACAAAATGCTGAAACAAACACACGAAAATTCTATGCTCTCTACTGAGTATTACTATGAATAAGCAATTTACTATCCATGTTGTACAACTGTGGTCTCTAATTTGCACAAGAGCAGGTTGTGTACAGCAATCTGGGGAAAAGAATCACTATTCTACTACCATTGCATTAGCGTTTCTGGTAAAATTTGCAACAAAAAATTTAAAAAGTCGAGTATGCATAAAGACAAATGACCTTGAAGCTTTTCTTTGTATGTCCCGATTGATTGTTGCTTAAAAAGTTTGAAAAAGTAGACTAATTGAATTAGGCATTTGATTCTTGCTAAAGAACAAATTTATGCAAGTGCCTTCAAGTCTAAAGCATTGTCATTCAGCAAAGAAGTATTCGAATGAACTGGAAGATAACACTTCCTTGTTCACCCTGGGACTATGACAGGTTTGACAAAGGTTTTGTGAGTTGGCTTGTTAAGGACCTGTAATGGACCTGGCTGGAACACTGAACAACTTGAATGGATGGTTTAACACTGCAACCAATATCGTCTAAGATGCGTCCCGATCATCTTTCTCCAGGTGGCTTTTCTCCTCGCCTTCCACTACAAAAGAAAATATTTTCAAAAATATGTGAAAGGCTGTATTTTCATTGTTGCTATTAAATTCGCTTTGGATTTATTCTCAAAGAAAAAGTGGCACATAAATTCGAGGCTAGCAAACCCTTTAAAATTAAGTTGGTCCAGAATTGTATTGTCTCATTCGACATAATCATGCGTTCAAATCCACAAAACAAGGGGATGTCCTTAATCGTTTGATCTGGTTTGTCAGTATTTTCACGAATTTGGATCATGTTCCGCCATCACTTTGTTACTTTCTCAATTCCTATGCCAAAGCGCAATTCCCATATCACAAGCAGCGATGTGACGAGGATATTTGCAAATTCCTGACATCATTCTGTTGGAGTACTATGCCTATAGGTACATGTAGTATAAAACACCTGTTAACCTTTCCGTCGTTTGTAAGTATTGATAATAAGTCAGAAATGATACACATCAATGACACAAACGACAAGAAATAAAGGAAAAGGTGAAATAGCAACAAAAAGAGTACTGGCACTGTAAGTGGTCCATGTTTTTGTCAGTGAAACGTCTGCGGATGGTATACAGTAAAGGAGGGTGTACTTTAATAATTACCCTATTGACGTTCGTCCTTAGGTAATTTCGACATTCTTAGCAAACAGCTACTATATTCCAAGACACACCATCTTGATATCCTCCAAAGTTGGTATTAGTGCATTTCTGTTTTCAATTTCCACATTTTGGTTACAAATGTTCATTCGTTTTTTAGCAACAAAACAGTCTTCATATCAGAACCCCCCCGGTCAGGAACCTTTCACCCGGCTCACTAAATTGAAATCGCAATGGAGTCCTTTACAAAATTTGGTAAACAGTTTAATTGGGCAGTCATGTATGAAAAATTCCAAATGTTCATATCTGAAGGGATACATTTTGACAGGTAGACAAAGCATGTTTTACACTTGATTTGTAATGTTAACTCGTGTTGTAGACTAGATGTCTCTATCGCCCATTTTTTATTTGCAAGTATTGCAACCTTTGTTTATAAAACCGGGACAAAAGCGACACATACCATGCAGTGGTGTGCATGCACGTTAGCCTGTAACACGCTTGCTTTCCTGGGGTTTGCAACTGTAATCCCTGTACACATACAACCAGCCTATATTCACAACAGATCCGAATGCCTAGTCCAATTCTTAGACACGACCTCACTAGACACTGAGTTCAATGGGCAACTACGAGGGGACCAATGTAGTAATGCACAAATATCTGATGGGTCGGATTTTGGTTTTGCCTCGACCAGGTTTGGAATCATCTCGGACACAAAATGCTTTTTGGATGTTGACTGTCAGCCCCAAATAGGAACAAACCAATATTCGGTTTACACGGTATCAGACATTTTCCTAAAGCAGGCAAATAATGAGACTTATAAGATTGAATTATGCGGCCAAAGTCAAACTTTACATACAGTTTTTCATGTTGCCGGTCAATGTATGTCGTGAACCACTTTATATTACATGGACACACATGCACGCCAAGAAAATGACATACTGCAACCTACACATTGATTCCTTCAAATGGCCT
>NW_019091774.1:0-20510 GCF_001949145.1 Acanthaster planci | reverse complement strand
TTTGTCTCAGGAATTGCATCTACTATCTAGTATGAACATTTCCATTAAACCCATTACAAGGAATTATGCACAACGTAATCTGCACAGAATCATTTTGACCTAGAATAAGTAAGTTTTTGTTTCATCTTTTCTTAGCAACATGACCCAACACAGAGCCTTTGTGGAAGAATGTAATTACTGCAAGGAATTTAAAAACAGGAAAGCTTAAAAAAAAAAAGGGAAAAATACCTGAGACTTTATTAACAATCACATCCTGCGGGCACAATGCGGAGATAACGTGCCAGCGGACACAATGGGGCGGACATAATGGCCCTGCAGACACCATGGGGCGGACAAAATGGTTCGGAAAAAGTTTGCGGACACAATGGGCCATGCGGACATAATGGTCCGGAACAGACGTGCCAAAGTTGTGTCTCCTGTGTCCTTCCCCCATTCACGGACAATACCACGCACAACCCGTGTAGTAAAGAATACATCTTTCTTACGTTTAATAAATACATGCACCCGTGTATAACCAACCTCAGTCGATGAAATGTGTCACCTTTGCTGCATTTAGGGCATAGGGGTGGTTAGTTTGGAGAAAAGCGAAGATTAACCAATTCAAACAAAAATAAACAAACTGACAATGTCTGCAACACAAATACATAGTTGGGGGAATAATTTCCTGTAAATAGTAGTTTGAAACTACTCCGCATGTTACAACAGAGACACCAGCGGGAATAATAAACTAAATTTGGTTAGGAGTTGAAGGATAAGATCTCGATATCATTAAGTCAAAAATAATCCACAAATTGCACGTGGTCAACGGTTGGAGACGGAATGGGCAAAAGCAAATTGACGACGTCTAAAATTGAATTTGCACATTAAACACGAAAAGTGACCCTTGAATGGTTGACACATCCCAAAAACTGGACAGATGCCACGACACTGCAAAATAACTATTTAACTACATTTCTTTTGATCTTATACAGTTTGATTAAACTAAAATGCCTATCAAGTAGACACATGAGTATCTGAGTTTCAGAAATGATATTAAAAGCGAAAGGTCAAATATATTGGATGGTTATTTCACAGCATAACTAAAATTCGAAGTTTTAAAACGAACCCCAAAAGAACCTCAACATGGTGTATATTCATATCTTTACCACACAGTGGGAAATCATTTGATATTTCGGATTAACCCTAAAATCCAAAAGGCATGCTTTGATTTATGAGCGTTTTCTGAAAACACCACGTGTGACACGCCTAGACCTTTAGCTTCGAGGTGAACAGGGTCTTTTTGCTCCTGAACAAAAAAAATTCAATTGTTTTCATTCGTGAAAGACCCACTCCTTCCAAAGGTAAGTGCTACTACCTTTACTAAACTGTTTGCGCTTGCAACTCAAGTTCTTTCCCAGCGGGACACAGTGCTGGTGGGGGATTAGGACATGTTTACTTACTCATTGGTAATTAAAGAAAATCATCTGAATGTCTCTGGTATCACATTAGCCTATTATTATCTCTGCGAAGTTCTCAAGCTTTTGCCTCAAAAATACGTGCCTCACAAGCCACATACACTTCATCCAGGGCCCTGTCTTAAATTAATTCCACTTTGATATGCTCTTAATAGGATTTAAACAATAACGTTTAATGCACTCAACAGAACTGAAAGGACGGAAGTTTATACAGCTGCTTTTGAAACACTAATACGAGTACAAGTTATGTGTAACGATGAGATGTAAATGATTTTGCTTTTTAAAATGAAATCGTAATTAAAACTAATTATATCTGAGTAATATCGGCAAGAAATTAACACAGCAAAATTCATTTTAACCCTAACCCCCTAGGGTGTATGTAAAATCGTATTGAAATTGGAGGATTTGGGAGCGTTAGGGTTAAGGTAATTGTATGTTAATTTTGGTAAAACATTTCACAAATAATCTGATATATGCGTGTATTTTAATGGCAATTTTCAAAACAAACTGATACCGAAATGATAACAACTTCAAATATTAGGCTTTGGATATTCCAGCAGCTGGTGTGGCAATAACATAATAAACAATAAACTATATCACCAGAAATATTTAATAGCTTTTCATTTTCCGTAAACAGTCGGTGGTATCATCAATGATTGCAAAAATTGAAGATTTCTTCAAGGACTCACAGGATGTCAAAAAAATAGTACAGTGATGTCATGACACTTTATGGGTACTTGGCAATAAATATGGTAATTCAAAACGCCTTAACGTTAGGAATATTTCTGTGTCCTGTAGCCCTCGTAATAATACAGTAGATATTTACACACGTTAAGTTTATTTACATGCTGAACAACCATATATATATTGAATAAGTCGATGTGTGCTAGTTCATCAACTACTACTCGGCTAGAGCAGCCTGGTACACCAAATCCACCCATTCCCCCTCCCCCGTTTGTGAATACGGTCGATTCACAGTAGGGCGCCTCCAAGAGTTTGCAACGCATTGACCAATCACAGTGCGCGAAATTTGTCGACCCTTTCCAAACGCGCGTCGGGTTGACAAATTTCGCGCACTGTGGTTGGTCAACGCGTTACAAACTCCTGGAGGCGCACTATTGTGAAACGCCCGTATTGTGTACTATGCATTTGCTTAGCCGCACTACAGAGAATACGATTGATCAAGAGCACTTCTAAGGAAAACACGTTTTCTCTGATTTATATCTGTTCAAATAAATATTGAAGTATCCAATCAAATGCAATGTCAATTGATTTAAAGGCTCAAATATAACAAGCTTAACGGGTTTTTTTTCTGTTCATGCCAAGATGAGAATTCAGAATGCATACCGCGTCATTCTAAGAAAACAGAGAAAACGAGGAAAACCCTCTCCCTGTGCTTGTAGTCAAACAATTTCCACAAACAATGGCTACATGGTATTTAAATGAGCCCTCAGTTTCTTTAAAATTCTAATATATTATATGGTGATGCCTGACCTTAGGAAGGAGTACGACAGGTTGGCAAGTATGAACGTGACACTGCACCCTATTTGGATACTTCCATATTTATTTTATCAGATAGAAAACGTGTTTTCCTCATACAGATGCTCTCTAATGGGAGTTATGCTGCACACACTACCCGTGCTCACATGCAACCCTAACACTCCTCAGTCCTCCCACAGGTGAAGAATTGACGAGTGTTATGGTTAAAGCACTTAACGCGATTATGCACTCCAAATAGATGTACCCTTGTTTGTAATTATGCATATATGTACATAAATTGGTCCGAGAGGAAAATGTGGCAAATACCAGGGTTCGTTTCAGTGGGTAGCAAATTAATAAAATGTGATTCTGAGTACTACTTGGACCAATAAAATTTGTGATTTAGCAGATACCCAAAGAGTCCACTGCAAAAGTTAAAGTTTGAAGACTCCTACACAGCGCAGTGACTTTCAAAAGTGTGCACAGAGCCAGTCGTACCAAGTGCGCAACTGAATATATACATGTAAATGTTCCCCCCCCCAAAAAAAAAAAATGCAACGCAGAATAAACTGCTCCCATTGTGGTCACGAACACTGGCTTAAGTAACTGAAAGCAGTTCATCTTATACTTTCACAGTATTAAAATCACATGAATTATCGCATCTTACAAAGGTCCAAGGCAATGTACTGAATAAATTCGAACTTTTTCAAATCACCACCACTTTGAGAACATATTGACGACTTCCAAAGTTGAATTTGAAGAATACAGAACACCTTAAAGTGAGAATTTCAAAAGACAACATAGCAAAAGTAACGCAAACAATTTAACAACTGAAATTAATGAAAATGTGTTTTACAATATATTCAGCATGTAACTTATCCCTCTTCCTTCTCCTTGTTGGAGGTCGAACCTCCATTGAGTTCCAGTGCTTCTTTGTCAGGTGTACCACCTTCCTTCTCTGGGTTAACTAGAAGAACAGATGCAAGAAATTAATAACGTTTTTTAATTTGCAATATCCAGATAATGACTCATTTAACTAGTGTAGATTTGAAATTCAATTACTGTCCAAAACAGGAGTATTGTGAACTTTATACAAAATATATCTGATTCAGTTTTTTTATCAGTCGTATTGAGAGAATGGCAAAGTAGCAAATCGTATGTGCTAATTGGGTGACGCCTTTGTTATCAGAAACATTCAAACATAATTACTGGAGGTTTCACGGAGTCACCGAATTAGCCTTTTCGATTAACCGAATTTATGGTGATAATTGAACAGAAATCTGAGACAAAATCTGAGACGCAATACAAAAATCAATACTGACAAAAGAGGGATTTACCTCATGCACACAGCCTATGCGTTCCCCCTACTGGTTACGCGCACAAATAAATTACAATACACTTGTCTATCAAGTAATGAGACCCAGGAATATTGTAGGGACTACATATTCTGTATTCAAAGAATTGCAAATTATTTAGGTCAGATATACAAAACTTTCTTTTTACATGCATGTTGAACATTTATGTTTCCACTTTAAAAGTATACCTCGCAAATGACCCTATGTGCCTCAAAGAATGACCATTAAGGTGTTCAAACTAGATTTCGCCTAGAGATTAATACATAACCCAAACCGCTGGAGGAAAATACGTCTTAACGATTAAGATATGTCTAACTGGTTTTTTTTCTCAAAGAATATTCAAAACGTCACCTGAGGACTTGCACTGTAGACAAGAACACCGTTTGCTGAGACTTTCTCGGCACAAAATGCAGAGAGTGAGGACAAAAAAAATTGCTACCACGGCACCTGCTCCAACGCAAATTCCAACAATTTGTCCTGTTGTAAGTCCATCACTGGCTGCAAATAGACAGTAAATGAAACAAAGAAATCACTTGAGTGTTTCGTTTGAATAGACACAAGCTCGCTTTTTCTTTATTGCTTGACCCCCCCCCCGCGTTTTAACTTCCCTCAATCCTGAACACGGATTTGCATGATTTTCGGACCGAAATATCACTCTGACACAATTTGATTTCTCTCAAAAGATGGGCAATGCATTTATATCACCAACTTCCAGCCTCCCAAATCCGAGCTGTCATTTTTCCTCACCCAAACACAATTTATCGACTGAATAAACTACCAGGAGAAAACAAAACTTAGGGTTTTCAGTACTTTCAAAAGAAAACAACACAAATAAAAACTGAAATATGTTTCTAACATGAACATGCTGCTTGCAAGAACGAACTGAAACACATATGGTTAGCATGAGGTGGCTGATAGGCAGCACAACATGGAAAAGTATACGCATTTACTAACGAAGCTAAGAAAGGAAATTAATTTTAAAAAATCACTGGAGCCAGTCAGAGATTTCAAGTGAAAACTCAGAGATGCAGCAAGAAAGCTTTTGGGGGATTACGAAGAAAAATAAACAAACTTGACAAGACCCAGAGATGACCAAATGAGAAAGCACGCATTACAAAGAACAGGAATCCAAGATTATCAACAATTTACACCGAAGTTCCTTTCAGGGATCCTTCCTTAACATTTATAGATTAAGAAACAAATCATATAGGGAAACTGACTAGGTGCTTATGAATAATTATAAAGATGAACAAAGAAATTAATTACAAATATTCACAGATTTAAGTAAGTTAGGCACACAGAACAGATCAAGTACAGAAATATGTTGAAAATGTATATACTATCATTACAAAGCCATTACAGCGTTACTGACTTTGAGAAAACACTCTCAGAAAGCAAGAATAGGCAATATGTAATCCAAGAAATACACCCCCAGATGGAAGTCATTATGACGGTACTGCAGATGAGTGTAATGTTAATGGTGAGTATAAGGTACGCGGGAAAACGTAGCGCAACGCTCAAGAATTTCATCAACTATCATCTTTTAAGTGTTATCTTTAAGCTCTGGCCTAATAAAGACAAAAGACGTCTGAATCTAGAGCCGGGCGTATTGTTAAGTCGCAAAACAATATGGCAATGAAGCAAGCATTCGGCATCCAAAAGAACATACGATCCACCTTTTTCACTTCTTAATTTTCTGTTGCAAGTTTGCCTGTTATAAAACAAGCTGAAGTATTTTGGTGTCAAACGATAGCATGAACATGGCACAAAATGAAAAAATAAAATACAATGGAATAAAATTTAATGACAATTATAACAGGTTGTGGATGTGGACAAATTGTTTGATTTCTAAATTATCTTCTTTATGTTCAAATCGTTGAGCCATCCGTAAAAGGTCAAAAAGCCAAACTTATCAAATCAAACATGTGATTCGTACCTACAGTTTATACTGCAAAACTTATTCACAAATATTGATTAAAAATGGGTTGCTTCAGTGGTTGTTACTCCGAGTTCAAATAAAGAATGTTAACAATAGCATTTCTGTCATATATGGAAACAAAGACGAGTAAACACCTGACATGTAGTACGGCTCAGTGGTTTCAGACTGCTAATCATAGAATTAAGAGCAGCTATAAAACAGGTTGTAACAAAAACTTATTTTGCCCTACTTGCAACTGCCTCTCTCCAACCAGGTGAATGGCTGGGCATCTAAAAGGACACAGACTGGATATCCACCTACAAGGATTACGAAATGGTCTGACTTGATGAAGGCGATTGTAAGCGCTTTGAGGCAGATTAGTATGAATGTAATTCTGGGCAGCGCGATTTGGTAGTGTGTGAATTCTATGTGCGTTTATTGTGCTCATGGCTCTTAAATTATTTGATTTCTTCCACTAGAGCAAATATTTGCTAATGCAAATGAACATGTGATTCTTCATGGAAAATGCAAAGAAAAGATGTTTACACTGTTCAAAATGCAATTAAATGTACTGAGTTTTAGACCAGTAATTATCCTCATGCGGCACACAGAGGGCGCTCGTCGCATTAACTGTAAAATAGACATTTGCCGATACCTTTTCACCTCAGCCACACCCTGATCATTGTATTGGGTACGTACATGTATGGCGGGCGCAGCGTCGTTCAAAATGTTTATCAGTGTTTATTTGAACAAGTCGCTTGGTTGCTAAGTTGGTATAATCTCGACCTTTGAGATTACAATGCAGCTGACGCGCAGGTTTTGACTATAAATTTATGAAACCAAACTTTGTGCATGAGCCCGTACTGCGTGAACCAGTACTTGCATAACATACGGACAACGCAAAATGTCATCTATTTTACATCATTAATAAACTTGTGATGCGTTTACAAGATCTACAAGCATAAAGTATTTTAGGACACAGCGCTGGGTATAATACGATATATCCCATCGTTTTCCTGTAACAGATTCAGCAAATTTTGTTGGGGTTTTCATGAATGTGAGCCACCTGCATCCATTTTAATGGAAATACCGCTTCGACATTCAAACTGCGTTTAACTTAATGAACCTCTTTGAAATGCCCCTTTAATGAATTTTGCGGTGGACGAGTTCATGCAAAGCTTGAAAATAAAACTTTTAGTAGTAAAGGCACATATTCACCTTTCAGAAAGCCTTCTTGTTCTTTACCAGTTTGCACGAAAACAGTTTACACTGCTTGAATATAATTTAAATCCATTCATTCAAATGCCAAAGCAATTGGTTTTATACCCTCACACCTATTTTCTCCGTACGTTAATAATGACTGTGATGTCAGGTGTTTACTCACCTAATTTCCCTTTTGTTTCCGTTGTACCAAAATCTGCAATTACAGAATAAATGGAAAAGTGTTCAAAACGATTTCGGTTACAATGAACACCTTAGACGAGTTTGCAGATTTGATTTCCCATGATTGTATTTGACTTCACAGAATATCAAGTAGAAATTAACAGTATTATTCTTATTATTATTTATTTCTATCATTATTTCTATCTATCTATATTATTATTATTAAC
This sequence comes from Acanthaster planci, assembly GCF_001949145.1. The sequence goes on along the minus strand of NW_019091774.1, from coordinate 12,694 downwards.
TTATTTATCCTGGGGAAACCTCTCAGTGAAACACTGTTTTCCAGAGGCGCCCAGCAATTACAATAAAATTAGTTAAGCCTATCAAATATTATAAAATACTAAATAACTAGAAAATAAACTGTACTACTTAAGAAATCAAAGATTAAAATCCATGTACCAGCCATGCACACATATTTGGAAACTCAACAATAACTAACAATTCCTTATGAAAATGTCGTTTTATCTTGTAGGAAGTGTTTTTGGAGACAAGTAAACGAGCGGCAGTTGCAGCTTCATCACATTTTAATGGTCTAAGCCTAATTGGATTTGATAACATCTTAAAATAAAATGTTTCAATTATTTCAGTTATTACAAAGGCCTGCCACTGCACGTAGTTAATGCTTGATTTTTTTCAACCTCGTTCATAACAACGTGCGCACATATAAAAAAGACTCACTGGATCCTCCAGCATTCTGAGGAATTGCTTTAACTTCTCTTGACTTAACCTCAATCAAAAAAGATTTGAAGGACTCACCATTTACGAGTCTTCTGAAACGAGGTGCAGACCTTTTCGCGCCCACGTTGGTTCGTTTTTAAAAACTTTGAACTTTTCCAGTTTTCAGAATCGCAAGAAATTAATCAAATGATTAGATTTCCCTCGCAAAATACAATACAAACAAGAACCATTTGCACATCTGAAGATTTACCCTGTATTTTCCGAGCATGACCTTTAAATTACACTATGAATAATATACTGAATGTGTCATAAATCTGGAACAAAATTCTGGAACCATGACAACGAGCAAGGATTCAATCATTGAAAATCTTCAAAATGTATTCACATCATTCATTTTGAATTCTTCGAACATTGAAGCAATAAGCAAAGTAGCATGATGATGTTAACGGAAGAAATCCTGGAATGCAAGTGTACACGTATGATTGGAGAGCAAGACTTTTGATGAGTGTTGATTACGAAGTGTTTGGTTGCTGAATGGGTAAGTTATGTAAAATCCATAAATTGTGTATACAATGGGATCTGTAATGCTACTGAACCTCGAAGGAAATATGTAGTGAATAACTGCTTCCAGTTTCGTCTGTCGAGCACGAAGCCAATAGCTGATTGCTAACTTCCTCGATGGAGCCCTGCAGTTCACATATCACAGCCTGCTTACTACGTGTATGTGCCAAACTAAGATAACAATCTTTCTATTTCAATCATATCATACAGCAAGGAACCTTTACACCATAAGAACTTTTAAAAAGAGTACACAGAAAGTACTTTTGCACGTTATAAAAAACTATACTCTGAGGAAACATATTTGGCACGAAAGACAACAGTTCTGCAGTGTAGTTTGTATGGTAACAAAAAAGTACATGTACATGTATTGTCAAAGGTGTGCTGGCACATTATACATGTATTTTATATCGACGTGCAACAGTGATCAGAAGGAAAAGATGATCGCGAAATTCATTTATACACGAAGACTGACAGGCAGTGACGTCTAGACAATCACACTATGTTAGTAATCCAATATCCTGCTGTAAGTTTTCTCTGTTAAGATCAAATTTACCGGCAACAATTGCAATATACTCATATTGTACGAACTGTTATGAAAAAGATCTAGGAGAGGCACATATACGCGTACGCAGGAAAGTTCGCGGGAATGTTAAATCGCAATATTATCGAGGTGATGAAGGCAACACACGATGGAAGGAAATTTCACTTTGTTTTGCAGTATTACCGCAAGACTCTCCTAGATCCTCGAAACTGTGATTTCAGTGTTCAGCAACTAGTGAATTATTCGACAAAGCTGTGCCAAAGGGTTTAACAAGAAAGCGTGCACCATGACACCATGGGTGAAAACAGCTTCCGAAGTTCACACAGCGACACTGAAAAATCAAAAGAAACTGAAATGACAAATATAGTGATATGGATATTTACACCCTCCTCTATCCACTTCATCCGTAGTAAGTATTGGGGTTGGTGTCGAAGTAAGAATTGGTGTGGATCCTGATGCCAATGGACCAGAACCAGTGGTCACCAACGGAGTAGTGGAGCTTGTATTAAGTTGACCAGTACCACCGATCACCATCCATGTGGTTGACCCTGTAGTTGTTGGGTCAATACTAGAGGACACCTTAGTCGTAGAAGTACCTGTAGTTGACACCTCTGTTAAAAATAAGCCCGTGCGTCATGAAAGTGTCAAGTGCAGTAGGCCTTATGCTGGTTAATTAAGCGAAACTTGCACCGAAAATTGGGTGCGGCCGAAAACAAAGTAAATTCCGTGTCCCTCCATGAAGGTGCATGTAAATTATTACATGACCAAAAACCCAGCAAAATTAAAAAGGTTATACTGGCTTGCTTATCACAAGAGCGTGGATGGAAGCCAACACTGACTAAAAACAGCAAAGTTTTTTCATTGAGACCGTGCAGTTCAACAGACGAAACATAGATGATACTGCATCCAATTTCGACAGACTCGAAACATAATGATGTTAAACCTTGTTTACAACTGCACTTTCTACGGGAGGTCGACGGATCGTGTCCCAACTCACTGTCACAGGAAGGTGTGCGTGTAAATACGCATGACGTCATAATGCTTTAGGTGCATTTAGTGCAATACATGTACCTGCACAGACCAAACCGACATGATATTATTGCTTCGTGTAAAATACAGTAGTTGAAAGGCGTTCATTAAAAAAGTGACATCGACGGACAACATCACGGAAGCACTGGATGTAGACTACACAGACACGGGAAGCTACAAGTCTTGGGAGAAAGACTACTGAATAAAATTTACTGAGTGCTCCTTGTGGAAAGGACCTCACAAGAAAAGAGTGGGGGTATTTAATTTAATATCCACAAGACAAAATTTATTCAGATATTTTAGTTATTAACCAACTTTTCCGACTTTTCTTTAATGCAATATTCTACAGATGACCATCAGTAGGCTGGTATTTATTGCTTTATCCATTGAGAAATTTCTTAAAGATGCAAATTGCCGCAATGGGGCTCCTTATGAATAGAAAGTCATATGGACATGCACAGTACAGCAAGCTGTGTCACTTCTGTTTCCAATGTTTAAGCAGAATGATAGTGGTTAATGAAATGGAATAGGTGACGTTATTTCAAGCAAGGTTGGCCATGAAGATTACCTGTTGTTGCGCTAGGGCCTGGGCTACCAATGGTACTGGATTCAGTGGTTGACTCTGGTGTTGTGGGAGCTGTCATTTCATGCAAGACAGACATATTACAATGATGTTAACGGTGGGTTAAAGCAAAACCTCGAAATTAGAAAACGCATCCTTGCACTTGTTTTTCTACGCTACGATCATTTTTCCAAAGAAGGTTTAGCAAAGCCACGTCTGACATTATTTTGTACAACAGGAAAAAATGACTCAACCGGCAGTGACGCAGCATTATGAGAGTTGCTTCGTATGTGTACATAGTTGCGAGAAGACCAAAATTGCATTAGGGTACTTGAGTCGACAGTGTCTTTAAATACCGATCACACAACGATTGTCTGATTCATCTCAACAGCTCTTTACGATCAAACTGATGATTACATCTTGACCAGTCAAAAATGAGTATCGTGTAGTCAACTAGCACGCACAAGTAATATAATTATTTTGGTAAAACCTTAAACATCGAGTACTTGTTTGCAATGTAAATCAGCTTGCCTGGTGTTTTCGTAGTCCTTTTAACTGTTTTTTTTTCCATTTCACATCCTGCTCTAGAGGTCTATGGCGATTCATGATACACGTCTAGTATAATTTTATTCACGTACATACAGCACATCTGCATTTACATCACGTACGTAAAAACAAGGCGAAATGGAGACTTTGGCACTCTGCCAGCTACGGTATCGGGCTAAACCCTCCAACAAAATCTGCCATAGCTACCACACAATACGCTTATCATTATTTATGCGAAAACGCTATAAACATCCCCCTTGACCTTCTTGAGTAGTCGAATTCCGGACTCACCATTACAATAAATTTCTCCTGGGCGGCAGCCAGTCTGTGGAATGACATCATCGTTATCGGGGAAGTCCCTAAATTCTATCCAGACAGGGCGTTGTTGATATACATGTATCATGCTAAATACACAGACCTTTTATGAAACCGGCTGTGGTTTGCCCTACGCTCCATGAGGATAAAATATCACTGCCTCGCTAGGAATGCATGTAGCGATATATGGAAAAGAAATCAAAACTATGTTCAGATGTACTGAAAGTACAGCAGTATGGAAAGTACCTCAAAATGAGTCATGGATCGACTTCATTCAATTTTAGAAGTGCACACAATGTAGTCTAGGGTGTGCTCAGTTTTATATCAGTGAAAATAAATGGAGTAACAGGTATGCTTCCGAAAGACATGACCTTCTGCTCAAACATTCAATTATGAATTTATTTAAAGCTACAGTTAATTCAGTTCAAACAGGCCAAAGCTGGATCCATATCCTACAAAAATTTTTTTCAGTTGAAAAGACGGGAAACAAGCTTCAGACTGCATTGTGTTGATAGCAAATATAGATTCGAACAGCCTCTACACATGCATGAACATTGATGTCCTCGCAATGTTCAACCTCAACCCTGATATTAAAACAAGTTCAGTTTCCTCTTTCCACACGATAAAATCTAAACCATAATAATCTATACATTATACTGGACAAACCTAAACCCCATTCTTGTACATTTCGTGAAACCTAAACAATCCCTGATAACGCCTTTCCTCCACTCAGTATAATTAGGGTTCACGCAAGCCTGTTTGTGAATAACCACAAGGTAAACATCTACCTATTTTTCTCACGACATGTTAATGAAAATATTGAAATGATCATTTTAGAACAATTTCCAATATTTGTAATACATATATTTATAGGCCTCTTATGTTGAAATACATGTACATGTGAAATTGAAGGGGGTAAACGTCAATATTGTAGGAGGTGTGGTGTGTTGATTATAAATTTGCTTTGCTTGTGTTAACAGCCATTCATGTATGCATGTAACTACAGGCCACATGTACACATTGGGGTAATTCCTCTCATGGCCAGTTGTATTGCCATGACAACAGTTCTCAGTAATCAGGTAATGAACGGCCAAAACTTAAAAAAAACCAGTTTCCCTGTACTCTAACTGAAGACGTTCAGAAAAAAAAAGGTAGAATTTGCTTTTGGTATATGTACATGCAGCTACATGTACACTGTACATGTATGTATACAGTGTGTATGAACAAACGGGCAAAACTTCTTCAGACTTACTAAATTTCTATAACTGTAAGGAAAGGTAAAATGTCACCCTCTTATTTAACATTGTGCCCATGTCTTAATGGGCAATACGAACATGTGCATATCCACACATGGTCAAAATTCAAAGATATATTTCACAAATTACATAAGGTGGCCTTCTAAAGAAGTAAAAGTACAAACAAAAGAGGAATGTCAGGGGGTGCCAAGTTGCAGGCAAATACACACTTTATATGTACTCATACACACACACACAAAAAGAATCACTGCCTCAACCTGCATGTACATGTACGATGTACATTGTGTAAATCTAAGTAGAAAATCACTTCAAAAGATGTTGAATGGAAGAAAGTCAAGGCATGCTATTCTTCAAACTCAGCTGTGCTACCAGTAGCTGTCACTACGTAGCTGGCAATGAAGGAATTACAGTCCACATTGGGGCATCTTTATATCATGTACATGTACATACCGATATGTCAGTATAACACCATACTCATCATGCATGAATTAATTCTTCCGAGTACAAAGAGGTTTGTTCTATTTATAAACAGCTTGTCATCTAAAGACTTAATACAAGTAACCAATGAAGGAAAAAGTGAAGGCAATTTTAGCAAGTCTTAATAGTGTACTGTATCATATTTATCATTACTAATTCTGTTCTTAAATGCTGAAAGCCAAATACACTGTATACATTTAGTCTCAAACATAAGAAGTTGACACTTGATTAGTTGCTGATACATGTATTTTTGAAGGGATGCATTTTTCATTATGATGTACATGTACATGTACAAATGAATACAACTACATGTACAACCATGATAACTGTTATGAACACAGGTTGCTTGCACAGGTACATCTACAATACATGTACATGTGAAAAACATGCACATATACTTGTACGTACCTCCATTATTCTATCCACATGTACATTCAAGCACACTCAGGAATCATCTAAAAACATCGCCTATCACTACTTCTTTCATGTACAGATGCATGTACATGTACATGTACAGTGTACATACATGTATATGCATGTGCAAGTAGCTGGTTCATTATTAGTTTGGGCTACGTGTACCGTAAACTACATGTACATGTACACGCAAGTGATCATTGTGCATGCCATCACTGCGAAGAGTGCTCACTATTGTTATAACAATTGGTTATTGAAATGGTAACCCGGAAACATGCTGGAAAGAGCAAAAAGGTTATGGAACACAAAGACTGGAAACTGCAAAAACCCGGAACACTGGCAAATGCATCTACATTGTGCACATTGCATATTTTGCAAGAAACAGTGGAGAACTCACTCTTTCTCTCTCATACTGTCATACGTCTCTTTTTCCATGTATATTTATATGAGTCAATAAGATAACTTGCACAGTACATTGGTATTGCTCAGGGTCAATAAAACACCCTGACTTGGATCATCAATTTAAAAATGTTTTTAATCACCGATTTAAATAAACACTTTGAAAGCTTTTGCAAAAATGCATAACATGAAGTTCTTACATAGTTTTTCAAACAATTTGTAATATCCCAACATTTTGTAAATATCCCTATGTGAGACTTTCATTGATAAGAAGTATGGGTGCGCAGGTTTTTTTTTAAAATTCTAATCATGTTTTAATTCAACATATATGTATAAGGCATTCTTGCAACCAGTTTTTGTCAATAACAGTAAAGATTTTGGCTTTTTGATTTACTGGAACAATTTCTACAAAATCAGCATGACCATTAAACTAAGTAAAGTCATTATGCATAACGTATGTACATGTACATCTACTATGCTTCTGCTACAAGTACACATATACATGTACATGTGCCACCTTTGCACTTTCAGATGTAACATTATAGGCATGGCTTGAGCTGTAATGATGTCCACATAGCACTTGCATACATGTACATGTACAAAAAAATGTGATGAACTTGCTAGAAGTACATGTACAAGTGGACATGTAGTGTGGGTACATGTAAATAACTACATGTGCATGTATGATAGCATGTAATTTGGTAAGATTGATTCCAAGGGATGACGAATGAATCTAAAGGTCAAAAGGTGTGTTGGGTCTGACATGGAAGGACCCACATGCATGTACATTACATGAACCTGGTTACCTGGGCATGAGAGAACGTACTGGTACATGCATTTTAATAGCAAATAGACCTATTAATTCACCAGCTTAATGTAGATCAGCTATGAGCTGTAATGGATTGTTTTTGTAAATGGACCTTTAATTGTCCCAGTTACCCTCACGTGTACATATACACGTACCTGCAATTTTGAGTATTGCACATTTATAAACAAAATGGAAGAGAGCCTAAATGTTATAGTGGTTTAATAACCCTACAGTTTTAAGATTTTGGTGGTCTAATTTCACTAATTAGAATCATTTTAGTGAGTTACATGTATTAGGGATTCATAAAGCACTGCCATCTTCTGCTGGATGACATCACAGTAGCCAATGGTAGCATCAAAGATCAATCTACATGCACAAAGTGCACTTTTCCACGTACGGTCTACATGAAACCTGATGGGGACGTCTATGTTTCCCGCAAGTTTTAGCTTGAAGATGAAATTTTTATAGAAAGCTGCATGCATTTACAGATAAGTAAATTGCTTGTCACTACATGTAGATCACAATAGCTAGCTACATGTACATGTACATGTATGCAGACCCTCTAATAACTTCAAAAAGAAACTTGCTTTGAAAGACAAAGACAGGTGCATGTACAAGCAGCACTCCAAAGATACATGTACATGTAGATAACAGCAGATTAATGCAATTAATTCAGTACTTGCCTTCCTTCAGTGAAGACGAGTTGGGAGTTTTCTTTACAGACTGCCGTAGACATCAAGTAAAGCATGCAGAGGTGCATGCATTTCACGATTCCTGTTAATGGATGCATGGAACATTTCACAATCTTTTGGTCCCCCAAAACAAATGTTCTCCCCTCCATCAAAAATAATTGCCTCTGGATCCGTCTTTCAAATCGTTTTCAATCACTGAAATGTACACGTACATGTATGTGACATCTTATTTTGGGGCACAGTACCCTGCATGCCTTCCATTACCTACATGTACAATGTACATCAGCACCTGCTGTTTACATGTAATCAGGTACATGTAAATGGGGACTTTAATACCTGTACAAATGTTTAATAACGGTTTGGGTTAATAATGAAATAATATAACAATATCAGTCAACAACTGCAAGAGAAACTGTCAGCTCCGATATGATGTAAGATTACAGAAATCACTAACATGCACCGGTATACATGTACGGTACATGCACTGTCAGCCAAAAACAAACTATTACCTTGTGAATCACAATCAGGTTCCTGAGTTCCTAGAGGGCAGACACACTTGAATCCATCTGGTGTGAGAGTGCAGTTGCGACCATTTTTACAGGGATTAGATTTGCATGGATCTGCAAGAAATCAAGTGTGGTCTACATGTTTAAAAGTTCACATATGCCCATGTTAAGATCTCAAGTATGATGCAATGAAACAGAGAGTAAAATATGAGAAGAGTTCCAATGGTCATGGAAAAGATCAGCTGATGACATGGATGAGGAAAGGGTGATTTTTGCTCAGTTCCAACTTTGTTAAGAAAACAGTCACGTAGGCAGCGTGTTTCTTTCCTTACCTTTTATCTCTGTAATCCGGGTTTGAATCCCGGCTTCTTCCACATATGCATTGGGTTTCAGCCCCTATCTGACATGCCTGATTCTGTGGGTTTTACCAAGAATACTGTTCGCAAGGGTGACGTCAATTCAGTTTAAACCACGCCCACTGCACATGCACTGCACATACATGTACTTGTACAGTTACATGCACATGCAGTGATTCCCGTTAACATGGAATCAGTACCCCTGCTGATTCCATCCAAGTGATCCCACTAACTCACACACATTTTTAAAGGTACACAAGAAGATGTTACATTTTCAGTTTCACCAATTACACTAGAATTTCCGAGCCCTTAAAGTACAAACACTGTACCTACGGTACATATACATGTACATGTACATCGAAAAGCTATGATTTTTCAACCATTTTGGAGTTGCGGAACAGTGAGTAATAGCACGAGAATCCTCCATGAAAACATGTACATTGTATTAACATACATGTACATGTAGTAGCAATGTCGCATACGAGTGAATGCTTCAGTAACAGTATGTGTACATATGCCTGTAGATACATACATGTATATGTACAAATTTACCGTATTTTACATTTTTGAAATGTTGAAATAACATAAACCCTCCCCCGAGGCCTTTTTTTCTGTTGGAACCATCCTCAATCCTCCAAAATCCTCCAGTTTTAGACATGAACAAATTGCATGAGCAATCCTTTAAAATCCTCCAAAATGTCTTAAAATTTTTTTTTTTTTTTGAACAGCCTCAATCCTTCAAATATTCTGGCAATTCCTGTCATTATGTTGAGGCAGTACATACATGTACATGTATAGCACTCTTGAGCTGTGCGGTTGATGCAAAAGTAATATTGGGCTGAATTTGTGCTTGATTTGGGAAAAACAACACTAAGGATTAATCCATGACCTTCATTCCAGGCCACCCCTCATAATCTGCCATGCACTTTTGCCAGTGACCCTCAATCCTCCAAAACGGCCCGGAGGATTTTGGAGGGTTAAGGAGGGTTAATGCGCATGCTAAAATTAAATAATAAAAAGGTCTTACAGTAATTTGTGCTTGGATCAGCTGCACCATTTGTAGGTATCGGTACCGTACAATGCCAGAAAAGTTTCAAACATCTAAAACTGTTGCTGTTGACTTTGGCAGTTATTAGTGACCAGGGCTCACACCTACAGTACTAGCATGACTAGTATGATAAATCACAAGTTTGAAACTGTCCCAGCACACTTATTTTTTTTAATCAATGAATGCATTGTGCAATGTAAAATTTACAAATAGCATGGATTAAATTGAATATTTTGCTTACCGTCCACTGTGAGCATCACTCTTATCATGATTCCTGGATCGCCATCATAGTTAACAACTGCACACTTCAGTTCCTTTCCATTATATTTTGGATCAGCTACCAAAGTTGCATTACTCATGCTGGTTGTAAGTCCCCCTGTACCTGGTCCTGTGATGGGGTCTGAAACCAGTTCTGTTGGCAACTGTCCCCCATCAAGAGTCCAGGAGAAATTTGCAGCAGGATTGATGTCCTGTACTTCACAAGTGAAGATGTGCTCTGAAACATTCCTGGAAAGTGCTACCATACTACTGTTGCTTAAGGGTCTTTCATCACCAACTTTGAGCATGTTTACCCTTTCAGGTGCTGCTGGAACTGTAATTAGAAAGATGTTTTCCCAAATGCATTCTGGTTAGTTTTTTGTCACATTTTCAAAATATTAAACAGTTTTATTTTTTTTCAGGTTGGTACAAGTATTGTACCGGTGCGTACAACTACATGTACAGTGTATGTATACAATTTAAAGGTACATACGGTAGTAATATGGATTTGGTTGCCACTAGTACAAGTACAGTAGTTGGTGAAATGATCTGAAATTTTATGCGAGTGTCCAGCTTACAATTTAGGAGTCTTAGGGACATGTACATGTATACATACCGGTACATGAACCTGTACCATACATGTGCTTGTAATTTTCAGGTTAAATACTGGGTACGACTGTATTAATGTACATGTACACCATTCACATGGATAAAAACAATTAGGGAAATCAGGTTGGTGTAGTGATTTCTTCCTGGATTTGATTCCTGACTTGGTGCACATGTGGATTGGATTTTCAGTCCCTGTCTGATTTTGTGGCTTTTACCCAGAATATTCACCTGGGTTCTCCTCCCACCTCTAAAACTGTAACTTTTCATTATCTCCTCCCCACAAGTTTCTTCAGTCTTTGTACATGTACAGTGCCCAGTGGCAATGTTGAAGAATTGTTGGTTTCATTACCAGAAAGACTTGAATAAAAAATTAAAGCGATTCACCTGTTAGAACATACATGTATGGGTACTAAAAGTATACAGCAAACGCCCACTTTTTTAAGGTTTTGGTTAATGACGCTACATCATGTGGAGACACTGCGAATTACATGTGGTTTTATGCAATACATGATTCCTCTTTGGCATGCAAATATAATATCATGGAAGTGATATTGATAAGAGGAAAATTCTCTCTTCTTTTTGGAAGCTTACATGTATGTTTGGCAGGCAGAGAGACCATTACCCTGGTCTCGGGTGAGAACGCCTGACCACAGTTGTTTTTAATATGGGCATTCCACAGGTTTTTCTGCAGTACTATCACATTTTCTATTGATTCAATTACTAAATCAACCACACACACCCACAAATTTCAAGTACAGTTGATACATGTACATATACCCTGTACATGTACATGCAGTTATAACCATGGAAGTACATGTACATGTATTCACACAGATGTGGCCCACAAATATTGCAGTACACAATAAAGTGTCAAAAATAGCAAGTCTATGCACAACGCAAATTAGACACAATAAAAATGAAGTGATAGTGAATCACGCTTTTACATGTACTGTACCTTACATGTGCAAGTAAGTATTACATGTATCTATGAATTTATCATCATATTTGCAGTCCTCCCAATTCAGTCCCTAGTAACGTGCTGTTGTGGGAGTGATGGTATGTACATGTACATTAGTTTGCAGAGGATGTCACACCCTTGAGTTTTGAAAATATGATGAAGGCCAACATAACAGATTTATTCCATGTGGAGGGGACTGTATACTGTAGCTTTGCCCTCTAGTTATTTGTCAATTTCTTCCGGTAAACTGGTCAATCCCCCCCCCCGGGCAAAGCTCTCTTTAGTGCACTGACCCTTATTTTGGGGAAGTTTAAGATTCATTAAAAAAAAAAAAAAAACCATGCAAATTTGGCTTCGACCACGTACATGTACGTGTATGTATATGTACGTCATGTGTGAAAACACAGTTTTCCCTCATGAGCCTGTCAGTTGTGCAGCCAAAATTTAAAACCTTGTACGAGTAGGGTATTTACACGTACATGTACCAGTAAGCAAGAAGACTGTCTTACTGCTAGGGCCTGATGTCCTTTCCCTGAAATTTGGCAACTGTTACTGTTTCTATTTGATTAACTTGCATAAAAAACATCTACATGTAGTTTTGAATACTGTATGTCTTTCATTAGTACCACTATTTAGGCCTACACACTGTACATGTATTTGGCCCCCCCAAAAAAGTGAAAACCAACCATGCAAAATAAAATTTGTCAATAATGCAATAGTAAAATTTGCAAAGTTTTCAGGAACTTTATTTAACGAGTGTATATGATGTACACGTATGTACAGTGTTTGTGTACATGTACATGTATGTTGTACATTCACTTGGTATATCAAATTCATTAATGGAATTCTACAAATGCCGTGGTCCACATGTACTGGTAACAGAAACTGCACTGTTGTACAAAGTTCTAATCATTTCTATTTAT
>NW_019091773.1:80493-95790 GCF_001949145.1 Acanthaster planci | reverse complement strand
GAACACCCCTTTCCAAGCAGCCACAAAGAGACCCTTTCAATGGATTACGCACACATATTGCCAGTTTTGCGTGCCATGGAAAACCTTCTCTTGACCAGTTTATGACTTCATCATACATGCGGACGCTCAACTCATGTTCAGTAGATGAACATTAAAGTTCTGCATTATTCCGGTTCCATGGTTCCATGTAATTCTATTTGCAGTGGGTATAGTTTTAGCTGAAGTAACGTCACAACCGGATAGGAATGGATTAAGTCATCATGTATCCACGCGCCAGTGCGTTTTTAAACGTTTTATCAAATATTAACACATAGTCATGTTGTGCATTGTTGAATGGGAAACTGTCTCCGGTATTTATGAATAAAACAAGTGGGAAAAGCCATTGAAGGCCTAAACGTAAGTGGTGATATACATGCACATGTACCCTCTAACAGGAGCAAAAAGTCAACCCAATTTTTTTTCCTCTGAAGTAGAATCCTTAACCACAACAATATGGGCACGTGATTTCACCACAGTTCTGTCATAATTACACATTCTCTGCATATACATATAGGCACTTGAAAAAAATTGAACTTTTATATCACATTACACATGACAATCACAATGTCTTCACGCCATGGGTTGACTTGAATTTTTTATTGATGTTCCAAATGTGTGCAGGGTTTATAGAAGATTTGATGTGAAAAAAGTCACTAAATGAATAACTTCCATTGTGTACTTTGAAGCAGTCAAGTATAACATTGCACATGGTAGCCTCCATATACTGTACATGTACAATGGACTACTAAAGCCATCCCCTTTTTGGACACAGCTAAACTGCATATTACTCAAAGATTTTTATACCGCAAGACATACCTAGAACAAAAATCTATACAATCGTGAGTACCTGTGATTTTGATGCCATCCGTCGTCTCTTTGCTGAGACACATCTTCTTCTGGACTTGCTTTGTCAATGTCCTTGAGGTTGTGCACTTCTTCCTCCCACTCCTTCAGGAACCCAAGAAACTCCTTCAACAGCCACTACAAATTAAACTTTTAAAGATTACAGTCAATATTCAAATACAATTGCAAAAATATATTTGGAGAAAAGTATAAAAACATGTTTTGATGGTAAAAATACCATAACTGTAACTCTTTTTTTTTTCCAAAATTGTCAGTGCATTCTTGCTACATGTTTTACGACATGAATTTAATATTTCAAAGTTAGCCTTTTCAGGCAAAGGCTCACAGTTGACATTTATAGGCTAATCGTATTCTACTAAGAATTATTCATTAAAGTTTAGACATTAGTTACTTCAAAGCGCCAGTCATCGGTTTTTTGTATGTCTCCAGTGCCGAGAAAAAAATAAATGATAAAACAATTCTGAAAGCTGGTTTGCATACATTATATAAATTTAACAGCATAGCCTTCTCTGCCTATTTGAATTTCTGATTTCACCTTGCAACAAATATTTGTCAGAATGGAAATAGTAAATTACTCATTGTGTGTCATTTATGACCTTTTCCCTTGGCTATACCAGTTTGCTTACGCAAGTTTTATTCGAAGATGTCTTGGTTCTGAGAAAAAACATATCAGGCCACTCTAATTTATTGAAGTTCTATTTGATTTTAAAGTACCTCACTCTGTTCATCTGTGAAATGCAAGAATATTGAATAGATTATGCAGGTCTGCATGTTACAAAAAGAGGTTTAACGTCATGTTGTATGCAGTACTTCAAATCTCAAAACTTACCTGTGCTGCCATGTAAACTCGCATCCTCAAAGATGGTGTAAGGTGCAGGTGTTCATAAGTAATCTTATGAAGACGTCGTAGTCCAGGAGAATGCCGGTCTAGACCAATGTCCCATTCATACACTTGAAGAAGCTGGGTCCATTTGATTTCTTGCTTGTTGTACTGTTTGTTTAAAAACCATTGGGAAAAAAAAACTAATCATCACTTTGCACAATTTTTCATGCAATATTCATGCAAAAACATGTATATAATCTGTTACACAAAAGACTGTGTTCATTTCACAGAATGTTACATCTTTCGTAGTGGAGGAATCTTCATTCAATCTGTAATACTTTGTGTTGTGAGATGCCCCATCTGAAGTAAATGCACGCACCTTGAAACCGGCCAACTCCAAATACAATGCAGCGTCCCAAAGACATGGATACAGCTGATGACTAGTTATACCGACTGTGGGGTATTAACCTACTGGTGCATACAGACGAGAGAATATACCCCATACCATTAGGACCATTACATGCGATGCTATTTCTGGCTCCTTGTCACCTCTGCATTTGCGCTCAAACTCAGCCAATTCATTCGCTACCGTACCCATATCTGTGAACCCAATCACTTTTCCTGAGCGGACTGAAAACACCAAACCAGCCTTGACTTTCATTTCATCAAAAAGGAGACAGATGTTTGACTCTCGTTCTGGGCACTGACTAATTTTGTAGTCCTTGACAATCCTCTCCAACATATCAAAATTGAAGCCAGTAGTTGGGTTAGCAAAATGGCTGTAAGGATGCAAAGTGGACGGAGGTGGCAACCTTATAAAGCCAGTCTGCCGGATGAGGTTGTAAGCCGAGGACGATCTGCTCCGAAGGGCAATACACCAGCGTATGATTGCAGGATGCCATCTCATCTGCTTGTCCTTCAGAGCAGATTCCTTCTGCTGCTCCCATAGGAGACGGGCCAGAGTTTCTGTTCCCAATACAGTTCTCATTTCTGCATCACAGTCAACCATGGTGGATAGCAGGAATACTATCTACACCTATGCTTTCCTCTCGTAACATGCTTGCAATTTTCGCGGTCAAACTGTCGGCCCGTCGCTTTAGACCTCCTCTTTTTGTTTGAAGAAGGGCCACTTTAGTCTTCAGTTGCTTCTTCGTCAGACTGCTGTTTGGAATTTTCGAAGATGTGGAGATGACCTGTTTTTTTGCCTTCTGCTGACCAAGCAATGCATTTAGGTCAGCCCTGTAGATTTGGCAGACCTCACATTGTGTTTTCTTCTCAACCAACAGAAGATATTTTTTATGGCTTATGGTTACTCCATCATAAGTATCATTGGCTGTTATCTGGATGGGGACCTGACCTTCTTCTCCTTTCTTAATTTCTATCAACTCCTCGAAATCTTGGTTGCCCTCACAAACAAACAGTAATGAAACTCTTTTAACAACACTTCCAAATGCTCAACTGTGAGGTTTTCACCAACACCTTGGGTGAATTGGCTCTCCAGTGGTACAGGGACTCGAGAGACAAGAAGTATTGTGAAATATCTTTGTATGGTGAGAAAGGCCACAGGCAATCCTTCAGCACTCATCTTCATGATCTGCAAGAGATTTTCACCTTGCCACGTGGCACACCCGAACCTCTGTGTCATTACAGCCCACTCCCCTACATGCTAAGAAAAAACACTGGGTTTGGAGGCAGAACACTTCTCACAAGATGCTTCAACAAAAGTGGTCAATTCAATGGTTAAATTTGCTCTCTGCTTCTTTTGAGCTTTTGCCCACCACTTCTTCAATTTCAAATGGCAAAGCTTGCAAATGAAAAGTGGATGGACATCTTCAGAATCTCCTTTGACATCAAGACCAAAGGCAGCTTGAATGATTTTGCTCAGTTGCTCCTTCTTGACAGGTTTACGATCAGTTTGGACTGCACGTGGGAAACTGCACAACCTACAAATTTCCCGAAGGCACTCCTTATGTCTGCCCGTGGTGCACAGCCTACTTGTATTTGATTCTAGGGAACAAAAAACAAAATCCTCATTTACACACAAATTAGACCAATTTGGAAAAAACATTTCTGAATTTCAGGTGCAGAACATTGAAATGTTTTCCATGGCAACTCCATGGATTGATGGAAAAAGAAAATTCCACAAGTAATGGGCATGGGGCACGAAGGATATTGGTAACCAAAAAGCAATCATTGGTAAGTTTCATTTTTGTAAAATACTTTTTTCTGTCCATACATGGAAGAGGGAACACACCTTCCTCCATAGTCCATGCTTCCTCATAATTTGACTGAAAAAAAGGAATTTCACATTTAAAAAAAATCACAAAAGAATTACTAAAATCTGGAAAAATTCCATGCCATAAAATCCGACAGTCAAGAAAAATCTTAAAATAAATCCAGGAAAATGTTACATGTACATGTACTTCCACAAGGTTTCATTTGCTTTCAACTGAAGTGGGGTCTGGATTCTACATTAAAACCTTTGACAACATGACTATTTCTAATGCTGACAAAAATTGGTAAAATCTTTAACAAAATTGAGTAAAAAATTAAGGTAGAATATCCATTAATACTCCGAGTTCACAGAATCATATACCGTACTGACCATGGAGGAAGGTCCATATATTTTTTTAAAAAGCTTTGAAACAATCATGTCTTAAAAAATGTGACTGTAGTCGTAAATCCTCCCTAGCAAATTTGTTCTTTGCATCAGTCTTGTACATTTCCATTTCAGAATTGTCAAAAATAAAACCAATTCGTCACCCCAAAAAATTGCTGACCGACATGGATGATGGACATGATATGGAGAAAGGGCCTAAATTACAAATATTTTATGTACTTGAATATGCTTCTAGTTCTAACTTCTAGCCCATTATTATTCCTGTCTTCATATTATGGTCTTATTAGTTGTTCTACAGCCGTTCTTTAACTATGCTTAGAAAAAGTAATGACCTTTTACCCCACCAAAAATTCTCAAAAAAACCCGATTTTATTCTTCCAATATATTTATTGCTCCACATCGCTCCAAAATTTGACCTACACAAGTTAACAAAGGAAATCACCTCAAACACATTCCCCGATTGTTGGCAGTTGGAATGCCTCGGAAAGGCCACTTAATTTCATAAATATGGATTCATATTCTTCATAATTCCACGATCATCCCAACAACGAAATTATAACGAAACTTACCGATGGAAAGTTGGATTTTGACGATCAAAACATCAAGCGTTTCAGAATTTTTCGGAGAATCGCATGGAATACACTGCGCACGCTATATGGTGTGAAAAATGCTTCTGTTTTAGTGATCGATCACGCACATTTGTTTGTGCATGGTTTGTGAACTCCAATGATTTTGAAGCATGAACGTCTTCTGTGTGACCATGAAGCGGCAAGACACAGTGTGAGCAAAGGACCTTATCAGGGTAGTAAATCTGTCGCGCCCTAGGAGGTCTCCATGCCTTTTGTGCTGGTCGGCCAGCTTGCTAATTGATTGCAAATTACTTCTGCGGAGGTTAAGCGGCCCGTTGGAACTCCTTGTGTTCCTTCCTCCATAGGCAGAAACAGTTCTTCAATGACTTGTTGATGAAAATCTATTTACCGATGTTCTTCTGTGTGATACATGTTAGTAGCAATAAAATTCAAATAAACTTTGTGTACATGGACTAAAAATCTTAAAAAACAAACTAAATTATGCCAGACAAAAATGAAAAGAGTACACTTGCATGTGTGAGAAATAAATAAAAACAGTAAAATAAAAGTATATAGTGTGAAAGACTACTTCAAAGACTACTCTAAACTGGATCGACAAATAAACTCTAATATAAAAATTCAGCAGATGTTTTGGGTATACATGTACATGTAAATGCACTGGACGAGTAATATGAAAATGCGGCGGACGTTTCTTTTGCACAGGTGATGCCCTCTGACTCCGAGTTCTTGCTATCACTTTCCTCGAAAGTCATGTCACTGTCACTTGAGTGACTTGGGGCATCCGAGCCACTCTCTTCAGAGGAGGATTCAAGATAATCCGAATCAGGGAGAAAAACACCTTGTAGCGCATCAGTGCTGAACAACCTGCTAGTAGGAGCCATGGTGATCGAATGAACAAAAACGCAAGACTGCCACCTTCAAATACTGCCAACCCAACCATCTCTAATGTCCATTGGCACCAGGCAAATAATAACCTTTTACCCTACTCTTGTTTTTCTCTCAGTAACAGGCCTGAGAAAAAGTAGTAAGCTTTCACCCTACTACTGTTTCATCTCGCAGTCATAGGCCAGAAAAAAGTAGTAAGCCTTCACCCTACTACTGTTTCATCTCGCAGTCATAGGCCAGAAAAAAGTAGTAAGCTTTCACCCTACTACTGTTTCATCTCTCACTCATATGCCAAAGAAAGTAGTAAGCTTTCACCCTACTACTGCTTTGTTTTAGGCCACAGAAAACAATTCAGCAAATAGTTCTCAGACAAACAGCTGCATGTGGGTGATTGACAACACACAGTGGAAAATTCCACAGTTGGGATAATAATACCCAGACACGTGCCAATAATCATGTGCACAGAATGTAGGTAGGATATGGCAATTTAGCAACTCGGTAATAATTTTAACAGTTTTGTAGCAATGTACAATATAACAGATCTTACAAAATATGCATCCAATTAGTGTAAGTTAAGATTGACCCACTTGTTACGTATACTTTCCCGATTGTAATTTTCATTCTCAGATTTTATAAAAAATAGTACACATAGTGTACATAAAATTCATCAAATCTACCAAAGCGCACAGCTGGCAGTATATAGAACTGCTATACCTTAATTATGAAGTGTGAGGGACACAGGACGGCTGTAAAAATACAAGAAAATATGCACAGATAGGTAGTGGGCATATGCAGAACTGACAAATTTGTTATAAGCACAAATTGTTCTCAGGAACTACTTTCCACGGACCCAAGAATTCTATTGTCAGAATTATGTGGCATGCATGGCTCTGTAAATATGCAACGGCACCAGTCAGTACAGGAATGTAATTGTGGAAGATGTTTCACAGAGTCTGTCTGTCAAGTCCGTTTATGAGATACATGTGTAGAAATAGGAATATTGAAGTCTAGAAGTGAATAAGAAATGTATCACAAAATGAAGGGATCAGGTGACTAAAACAGTCGACTTGTCACATTTGTCTCATTTTGTTTTCAAGAAAGCAGATTTGAAATGTCATTTAAAATTAGCTCTTGTGCATACACATGTAGGTGGTTTGTTATAGTTGCCATTTAGAATCTTCGTTTTTCAAATGTAGTCTCTGCGGGGGATAGGCCTTATAGTGTTTGTGATGGCAGAGAAATTCTGTAATGAACTGGTCAAAATATACACACGATATTGACTTGGTTGGAGGAACTGGTTTTATTCTCGCCATGCAAGGCCCTGGAAGCAAATTGAAAGTGAATAACAGAAAATGCACATGCAGCATCCATGTAGTATTCTTTATGTAAAAGTGACATTTTTGGAAGGGAGGTGGCCTGATTGGTCTGAATGTTTTTCCGCGTTTATATTGGTGAGATTTATGTTCCTCTTACTACACATTTCTGACAGAACTTTTTCCGGGATTAAGTCCTGTAACGTTTCACTGCTACTATCTGAGTGAGACTTATTTGAAAATTTTCAATATTTTAAAATAATAATAATAATAATTGACATTTATAAAGCACCCAATCCATCAAGCTGCTCCCAGGGGCTGTATATCAGTATAAGTATAAATAAAGAAATACATATCTAAATGAATAAATAAATAAATAAGAAATAAATAAGACCTACATGTACCATAGTTAAAATCAATTAGATTTTGATCAAGAAAAACCAGAATGGAAACTTTGCCCTCATCCATATTGTTACACCCGGAGTAAACCCGCTAAAAGTTACCCAGGGGTGTACATTAATCTATCTCCAGTATTCTGTAAAGAATGAAAGCAATCAGACACTGGTTGAGCTTGGTGTAGGGTCAATGTTCTGCACTCCTTGAAGTCTGGGGATAGAATGGCCCCAGAACAAAGGCTCCCACACCAACCTCCCAGTGCCTGACAGGAAGTTGCATCATCTTTTACTTGAAAGTCTGTGACTGTTTCCTGCTTAGAGAAAGCTTACACATACAACAGTGGTTTATATGTGGCACCAAATAAACAGTTGTGAGGGTACAAAAAAATAAGGGGGTGCCTGTAGAACCTTGGGCCACAACAAAAAAGGAAGGGACCCTCTATGTGTATCTTGCATGGGTCCTCTACACTCTCCCCAGGAAAATTTAATGTTGTCCTCAACATCAACGCAAGCCTACAATGGAAAAGTGACCAATTAGTCCATGCTAATAATTCAACAAGTGTCCCCTTAATTAGCACCACATGTTGTTGAACATGAGGAACCCAAAGTCTTTGCTTTGTGTGGTGCCTTTGCATGTTACTGACGGCGGGGACCACAGTTATCATGGTTGCATCTGCATCCAGTAGAGTTACAAGCGGGTGTCGTCATTGGGGTAGCCCATGGCATCAAGTTTTGTGGCCACATGGTGCAGGGTGCAGGTCCTGTCATCAGGGGATGAGGCCACGGCAACATTGGGTATTGAAAAGGTGGGCCATTCCTCCAGTCAATGGTGTTGACCTCTCCTTGGTGCTGTTGTGACTCACCTAACTGTCGATAGGTCAAAGGCTGTGGGGGTTGTCGATGCCTTGTCGCGTAGCTGCGGTGCTTTGTAAATGCAGGGTCTAGAGCGTCAGGTGGCTTGCTGGTGTTCCCTGGTCCTGTTGCAACTGGTCCCAGTGTATTGACTGGTCTGGCTGAGTTGGCTGGTCCCGGTGCGTGGGCTGGCCTTGATGAAGAGGCTAGTTCCAGTGCATTGTCTGGACCTGGTAGATCGGCGGGTTCCGGCGCGTGAGCTGGTTCCACTGCGTTGGCTGGCTCTAATGCATTGGCTGGTCCTGGTGCACTGGCTGGTTCTGATGCATCGTCTGGCACTGGTACATTTGCTGGTTCTGATGCCTCGCCTGGTCCTAATGCACTGGCTGGTCCCGGTGTGTTTGCTTGTTCTGGGGTGTCTGCTGGTGCAAGGGCACCGGCTGGAGGGTGGCTGTCGGCTGTAGTGGGAGCATTGGCAGTGATGGGGGCGTCGGCTGGAAAATGGGCGTCTGCTGACGAGGGGGCATCGGTATGACGCATTGCCGCAAAGTGCCTATCAGTTCTATGTGTTGTCCTCTGGTTTGCAGCTGGAATAAACTCTGTCTCATGGTTGAGTGGTTTAGTGTACCGTTCTCTCCTGGGGGCAGGGACTGGGGGCAGGGACTGGGGGCACTTCATGGGAGGACCGCTGTTGTGGTGTATGGACGAAGTCTACATACTCCTCAACGGAGCTACTGGAGTGGTCCTCTCCGAGTCGAGAGTCCTGGACAACTTGGCTCTGTGTCCGTGGGGCTGGTCGTGGTGGTGGTTGCCTTGGTGCTGTCTCTTCCTCCACAATGAGATTGTTGCATGGCAACAACAGGTTTCTATGGAGGGTCCGTCTCCTTCCCCTTCCATTCACGGGGACCAATTCGTATACAGGCAAGTTGTCACCCAGTTGCCTCACCACAGAATGGACTTCTTTTTCCCAGTGGGCTCGGAGCTTACATGGTCCTCCAGTTTCATTGAGGTTCCGCACTAGGACTCTGTCACCAGGTTGGAGGACACCTTTCGATCATGGTTGGATTCACCACGAGCAGCAGACTTTGCAGCACTCTGCCGAGCCAACTCGTATGCTTCTGCCATTTGCTTCTTCCAACGCTGGTTGTACTTTTGGTGATCTTGGGGAAATCCCACCTTCTTGTGTAAGCCAAAGGCGAGGTCAATGGGTAGGCGCGGTTGTCGACCATACAGGAGGAAGAAAGGTGAAAAACCCACTGCATCCGAACGAGTGCAGTTATATGCGTGGACCATCTTGTTCACCGATTCCTTCCAGTGTGACTTGTCTTTTTCTGGTAGGATCCGCAACATTCCCAGTAACGTACGACTGAACCGCTCGACCTGGCCATTGCCCTGGGGGTGATAGGGAGTTGTTCGTGATGGTGTGATACCGCTTAGCTTCTGTAGCCTTTGAAATAGCTGATTTTCAAACTCCCTCCCTTGATCATGATGCAGTTTGTGCGGGAATCCAAATCTGAGGACATAATCATTAAAGATTCTGTCACCTGCAGTCCGGCCAGACTTATTAGTTGTCGGGTCAGCTTGTGCAAACCGGGTAAAGTGGTCAACGAGCACCAGAATGTATTCATACCCCCCCCCGACGCTCTTCTCCAGGTGGACAAAATCGATGGAGAAAACTTCAAAGGGTGCCGTCGTAACAATCCTACGGAGGGGTTGTGACGAAGTGTTCAATGTCCATTTGCAAATGGGGCCAATAAAAACGGTCACATGCCAGATGTATGACACGTTCAGCCCCTAGGTGGCCCATCTCCTCATGCAGCTCTCTGTAAACCAGGCGGTGATACTTGCGAGGAAGAACAACCTGGCACCTTCCACCTGATCTGCGTTATAAGACCCCATCTTCGTCTCTGCCGAGCTTGTGCCAGTCACGAAGGAGAATAGTGGTGTCTGGGTGTCGTCCAATCCGGTCACATCTGCCCAGTTGCCATCTACATGTATTACTCACATGATGGAGAACAGGACGAATAATTTCATCTGCTCCTGAGCTGCCCTCAGCTCTGGCTTACTGACTTTCTTGATTGGAGTCATCTCATCATCCGGGTTATGTGGCACACACGTTACTGCCGTCACCCAGGGACAGAAGACTGACTCTCTCACGGTGATAGCCTGGGTTGCAGCACTGATGTGATCAGTGGTAATCTCACTGGTACACTGGGTCATATACTCATCAATATCCAAAGGGAGTCGAGACAGCACATCAGCATCGGCATTGTTTCGTCCGGGGCGGTACTTGATCTTAAAGTTAAAATCGGCAAGTTCTGCCACCCATCGGTGCCCTGTTGCATTGAGTTTGGCTGAGGTGAGAATGTAGGTGAGTGGTTTATTGCCTGTGTACACGGTGAAGCTGGGTGTGTAGTACAAGTAATCGCTCAGTAACAGCCCACTTCAAAGCCAAGAACTCGAGCTTGCCAGAGTGTAGGTGGTAGTTCCTTTCGGCAGGGCTCAAGGTTCGTGATCCATAGCCAATAACCTGTTTCTTGCCGTCCTGTTCTTGGTAGAGTACTGCTCCTAATCCTTCATGGGAGGCATCTGTGTACAGATGCCTCCCATGAAGGATTAGGAGTCCTCCTCAAGGAAGGATTATTAGTCCTCCTCAACTTTGAACTTTTAATCTTACAATTGTAATGTTCACTGTCATCTGCTCTTTTCAAGGGTATTTCTAAAAACTTTTTGTGTTTGTGCTGTTTACATGTACATGTATTTTTACGCCTGGTCTTTCATCTTCATCGTTCGTTTCCTGAGAGTTTCACTCACTCACCTGAAATTGGTTTTTGTGTCGTACGGAAGTTATGCCCAATTCATTATTGTCACTTGTGCTGTCTGAAGCTGATCAAAATGAAAGTTTTCCTGAATTACAACCATTCATTCTGCAATAAAACGTAACATTATCCATGAATGATTCATCCTTGCCTTCTGGCTCAAGATCTACCGGTATGTATCAACAAATGATACCAGCCAGAACATTTGTTGCAAGCAACCATGCTCCGGTTGGCATTGTGCGGCTGATTTACATACATGTATACAGTACAGTTGGGGCTCAGAATCACCACTTTTTCCATGTTTGAATCATTTTATTTTTTTTATTTTGTTGCAGTGTGGCTGCTTTTTCATTGTTTGGTTCATTATTGTTTGCCAATTTCTTTGCATTTTTCCATTGGGGACAGCTTTCTCCCTGGTTGGGCTCATAATTAATAATTTCAAGCCTCTTGTCGTTTGACATTTCTGTTTTTGCTTACGCACATGCGACTTTTGTTTACATGTTCAACTGTATTGGCATTATCCTTCTTTACTGCTTTGCACCTTGCAAGAATCAGGCAACTTTACCCCTTATATCATGTCTGTTTTGATCCCACATGATTGACACTGCCTTTAATCCATTCCTGTCTCGTCTATCCCACTGAATCTTGGCTTGTAATAAGCAATGACAGCTACTCGGTAGGGCATTGTCATTAACTTGCTTTGAACCAATGGACGGGCCTATTACTACTGCCAATTGGTCGGCCTTCTGTTAAGCTGCTGTCTTTTTCTTCCCTCCACTGTAATGGTTATCTCCATTGTTGATTGCCCTCTCCTTAATGAATAAAAGAAAAGGAAAACAAAATAGAAAAGTAAAAACATAACATACATTGTACCAATACACTAAATACCCCATTAGCTACAAGTTGAGTCATATACACAAAAATGTTGCAAGTGTTAAAAGAAAATCTTTTGGTCTGGCAGAGGTGAAGGATTTACTAATAAAATTCCTGCAGAATAATTCTCTGCCCTCTGTGTGTGGATACATCTAGGAAGTTATTATTTGACTGAGTTGTAACAAATATTGTCTCTTGGGAATGTGGACAGAATTGATCATTATGGTGCAGTTCACACCAGCAGAAACTGTCTGTGCTTCCCTGGTTATTAGGACATGTACATGTATGTACGACACGAGCCTTGCAGCAGTGCTAAACTCCTTTGCCCAATCACAGTACTGCACCCTGGTCAAACTTGACTTTAGGTGAGGTGGTGACATCACCTTCTGTCAGTTACCATGGAAAATACGTGTAGTTTCTCACAAAAGAGACTGTTTCCGGAATGGACATTACTGTACCAAAATCTCATTGGTAATTCTATCACCATCACCTGCTACTTGTACTGTTTGCCAGTTGCGCAGATAGATTATCACATGGGTCGCCCATGAGATGATTCACCATTAATCCTGTGAAATGATCTGAGCTGCAGTTTCATTTGCATTCCTTTGTGTAAATGAATCAGAGTGGATTCAGGTATTTTGAGTTGAGAATGCCAAAATGAAATGGAAATATTGTGGAAATGTACACATGTCCTTGTTTCGTTTTACATGTAATATATGCATGAGGTGAAGTAAAACAAATAGAATATTGTTTATTTTGGTTACACAGTCGATATTGCCTCCCCTGGCATGCCTGGCATTAGCAGCTAACAGACTAGTTCCTCATTTTTGCCTTGGGAACTAGTTTAACTTCAGATACCAGGGGGAGCTAATATCGACTTTCCAACCTCAAACTATGTTATACTATCTGCATACTAATCACATCAAAGTTGTGGAATCTTTACCTTTTCCTGTTGTTGCTCTTCACATTCTTTAACTGTGGCATTCTTTCAGAGGTCTGCAATCGTCTCTGTTTAGTGATTCACTTTTGTGACCTCCTCCTCTCCCTAGTGCTGGCCCACCAACTCTGTATGGGCAACAGATTTATGTACATCATGCACGTTATTGTTTTGATTAGCATACGTGTATTCATTTTAATGTTAAATTTGAGAACACTAAATTAAATTTAGGGATGTACATGAAATATACATGTAGCAACATGATGAGTTTTATTCCAACATTTACAATACGGCATGGAATGACGCACTCAGCTGAATCGTTAGAAATATGTTGAGTACACCGTTTGAAGTTGCTAACCCTTTCACAACAAAAACTTAATTAGGAACAGTAAGAATCTTACAAAATTAGGACCCTTTACAATAATGGAATGGCCAATTGTCCTGGTTGGCAGAATGTATGTAAAAAGTACAATTTACTTATTCCTTTGGAAAGCAATGAAAAGTTTTCCAGATGCTTAGTAGTTACTGACCAAAGGGTTGTAAACCCTGATTTTGTGTTGTTCCTACTCGAAATGTGCACTGTAATCTTGATTTTATTACGTTATTACATTTTATACACATAATAAGCTGTGGGTAAACAGAAAAATGACATTGATTGCTAAGATTTACATGTAGACATAAATAGGATGCCTGTGCCTAAGCCCCATCACTGCATGTCGCTGCACACCTCAAGGGGCTAAATACACTACACAAATGAATTAAAGGAACAAGAGAATAGAATGTTTTTGTCATGGTCTGTATGGGCTACCGTTAGAACAAGAGGCATTAAAGTTATGTGACAACACCTGAATGATTGTGTAGAATGGGGGGTAGCTGGTTAGGTTTTAAAATTACAAGTGAAGCTGATTTCCTGTGTTACTCTTGGCTGATAAAGCCGTGGTTTATTTCTTTCCAGTTCTTTCTTTCTATTTCTCTCTGCTGTTCTTTGTCTTTAGGCTTTAGGTTTTGGCTTTGACTTGGCTTTATGCTGAAATACAATAAAGAATCGCAACAGTAATCAGTAAAAACATTAACGAATAGTCCAGACCATGTGAAAATAATCGAAAAATACACATGAAACTTTGGAAGACAAATACAGTAAGAATAAACACTTATCCCTCAAAGTTTTAACACAGAAGTGAAAATGAACTATTAACAAGGGTTTACTCACCCAGATTGGGTAACATGCCAGACTAAAAAGGTGAAAAATACACCAACATTATTGCATCAAAATGGAGACTTCATGTAACTTTTGGAATAGGCATGGTTTCGAAGAGCGCCACCAATTTTTTAAGGAAAACAGGGCTCAGCACAATTAAGTTGTAATAGCGCCGTCTAAGAACTTAAGTATCTAGATTCTACACTGATTTTCACCTAACTTTAATGCCTCTTGTTCTAACAGTAGCCCATATAGACCATTACAAAAGCATTCTGTTCTTTTGTTCCTTTAATTCTTTTGAATAGTGTAGTACATCATGTATGACAGGGCAATCAAATATTTTTCCTGTATGTCAATATTATGGACCCTAGGTTTTTGAAATTAGGAATCATGAAAACCATAAAACAAGTATGCATGTGTGTGGCATGAGGAAATTGATAATAAATGTCATTTAACTACATGTAGCTTTCCATACATATGTCGTGAGGCCAAGAAGGGTTGATTGAGGTTATGCAGCACTGTTGGTTGCCTGCTGGGCTTTCATTATTTTAATCTGAGCATATCATTTTCCTAGTAATAAAAAACACTCAAACGCTGCCTGAATGCATAATCTCTTTGAATAAACATGAACATGAACATGAAAAGAATGATTTGTCAGAACTATATCGAATTGCATTTCCTGGTACACTGTATTTGCATTTGCATTTACAGTTATTTAGTTTGGGCAATTTCTTCCATTGTCCCCAAACTCCTGCGGTTGAACATTGATATGATCTGGACTGTGCTGCTGCTTCCAGATCTTTTGCCTGCACTGTTAGAAAATTTCTCCTTAAAAAAACAGAAAAGTTCCTGTAGCAGAGTCTCGAGAATGCCTGTAATTTTACTGCACAATTCACAACGCAATTTACAGTTTATCTGTTTTTAACAGACAATCTGTTTCTGATAAAAAACAATCTCTTTGAAATAACGGAAAAGTGCTTGCAGTAGCTTCGAGAACTCATGTAATTTTACGGCATAATTTTTGCCACAATTTACAGCTCATCTGCTTTAAAACAGACAATTTGTATGTGTGATAATAAAATTTATTTA
>NW_019091773.1:63399-77518 GCF_001949145.1 Acanthaster planci | reverse complement strand
TATCCCTTTTGGACCACGTTACATTGAGCAACGAAATCCACCACGTTTGAGGTTTCAAGAGTTCTACTTCCAAACAGACTGCTAGCACCATTTTGTATCTCCATGCATGGACTGCTGACCAGCACAGTGGAGTGGATCGTACATGTAGTTTTCATTGTAGGGGCCCGACCATTCACTGGGAGTGAGTCCAAGGGGCTGGCCAGCAAATATCAAAATGGTGCAAGCATGTCTGTTATTGGGGAGCAGAACCATGATAATTTGCTCATTAGTCAGGTCAATATGGTATTGATTCAAGGTAAATCATGGAGAAGGGTCATCCATTTAGTACGAGCCATGAAAATCAATGTCAATTTGCAAACTCGAATGCATTTGCTGTAATTATTTTTGCCTGAAACGCATAGAGAGCTTTAAAAACTTTAAACGTGTGTACATATGGATGGCCCCTATAAGTTCCTATATATACATACTCTATAGAAGCGAAACAGCCTATCTTCCGCATCTTCGAAATAATTCAGGAGCAGGAAGAAAACACATTGGCATTGAGGGTCTGTTGATTTTGTCTCCTCTACCTCGGCCTTTATGATGCCAATCCACTTCTTCACATCAACAGACTTCTTCTTCTGTGTCCCTGACAATATGTACTCGTATATGCGGCTACCCTTGTTCCTAGCGAGAAGCGACTCTTCCATTGCAGATTCCGGATTTATCTCGGTGAGCATGTGGAAATGGTTGACAAGACACTTATAGGTCAAGAGAAAAGGCCACTCCTTATTGAGTTCAGCAATAGACATGCCACTGCAAATATCTTTGCGCTGGAGATGTCGTGTCAGTCATTAGCTTCATCACTTTCTCAGTGTCACAGTCTGGTAGGTCTTTCAGATTTTGCAGCAGTTTTTTCTTCTCCATCTGGGCATTCAACTCATCTTCATTTGGACAGTCTGGCAACCACATTCCTGTTTGCATCCATACATGTCGAAGTCAGCAGTACCCTCTGAGCCGTCATCTGAAGCTTTTGATTGCAGCACTTCAGCTTTACGTTTGCGAATCTTATGAGTCTCATTGTAAATGCGATTCTCTATTCCAGAGAAGACAGACTGGTACCCATTGCCCAGTTTGGTTCCTCCAATACCCCTGTCTTCAAACGAGCATGGGTACCTGTCACAAATGGCTTTGGCAGCTTTGCGAATAGCTCCGCGTTTAGTAACTCCCACTGCCATCATTTCATCACTGACCATTCGCTTAACTTCACATGTCTCTGAGGCTGTAAGGCACTTCCGATTGGCACACTTCTTCATCACGGTGCGTGGGAATTTATGCCATGGGATGCTGAACTCTGATTTGGCTGGTTCAGGAGTAGAGTACACGCTGGATTCTTCAGAATCTGTCTCCGGAATGGTGCTTGTGGAGGACATGGAACTTTCCAACATACTGCGTTCATCAAGATCTGTGCCAGAGGGAGAAGCTCCTCCTGAAAAACTGTGACAAATCTATAAAATCAACAACATAATAAGAAGCCCATGGGCCTAGCACTTTGCTGACGGATAGCTGTGATGGGTAGGATAAATGAGGAATGTAAAGTTACATGTAGCATTTGGAGATTAAATCTTCAGGTGATGAATGAATCCACAAAAAGACATCCCTCAATGCTGGCATCAACATGAACCTTCACAAGAAACCAACATGTACCTATACCACAAAACCAATAGCTGCAAACTTCCCCCCCCCACCACACCTCCTTTCAATCCACTGTCTCCTGATTTTTAAGCTCAATAAAATTTGATCAGATTCAGACTGCATGCATTTACCACATTGCGTTATTTTTTAATCCAAACATTTAAGGGCCATGAAAGATGACAATTTCAGGGATGATATTGTCAACTGAAGAAATAGTCTGAAAATGTACTTAAATGTCTGAAACTTTGTATCTTACTATAATGAGAGTGTGGTTTCTCTGAGGTTAAAAATGTCCCAATTCAAATAAAAGTCTGAAAAATCTCACGCCTGCAATTTAGCTGAAGCCTAGTTCGGTTCATTCACACTTAAATTGTCCCCAACTCACTTCAGCACATCTTATTTTGTAAAGTCCCTTTAATAACCACATTTAGGCAAAACAAAATAAATTGTGTGTTTACGGTAATGACTTGCAACAAATTCAGGTAGGAAAATAATT
The DNA here is from genome assembly GCF_001949145.1 of Acanthaster planci. The sequence continues at coordinate 75,348 of NW_019091773.1, read as the reverse complement.
TTATTTTGTTGCTTATTTTTTCCATTTCAGTCAAGTTTTCAGTGTGGCAACTGATTGTGTTTGTGGCAGATAATTGAAACTAAAAAGTTTGAGGTTGGAAATTTGGCTGTGAAAAATCCAGGTAGGTCGGGTTACCGTAAACACATCATTTATTTTGCTTGGCCTTACTGGTAGCAGGTCTATGAAGAAGCCATACCAGTGGCGTATCCAGCCTCACAGCAATAAAAAGCAAGACTAAGAGTTACGGGGGCACATTCCCCCCCCCTCCCGTAACCCTTTGTTTTGCTGTACTTTAATGAGGCTGGATACACCACTGCATACCATGCTTTCTTTCAGAAACAGCAGCCAAAAGTTTCCTCCTTCGTAACGGTTTTAGGTAGTGCAGGTCATCCTCTGTAGCATGGTGCAGATCTTCAACTTCATCACACCCAAGTTTGTCAACAAGTGTAATCTCGATTTCTCAAAGATTCTCATCGTCCAAAGTAGGGAAAACCTGTGATAGGAACTGTGTTAACTCCGCTGCCTCTTTTGTCCATTGTGCTTTCTGAAATAGCAGACAGAAGGCTATAACTACCATCGGGATTAAAATTAAAAAGTTGCAGGTAAAAATTGTATTTCCCTTTTTCTAATTGTGGCTCCGGAGAGTTGTTTCAAGGGAAATTAAGTCTGAATTGTATGTAGGTTTTAATTTCTTTTTTTATCATTTCATTATCAAGTCCAAAACGTCGTAGCATACACCCATTGACAAGTCATTTAGGGAGTGGCAGTCGCCTGATGTACATGTATATTCATCTTGAGCCAAGACTTCTTCAGTGAAAAAAATCCTGACATCTGATAAATCACCAAACCCGAAGCAGGCATCTCTAATAGGTTTAAATCATGATCACAATTCAAACATGGAGAGAACAGGACATGGCAGACTAAAAATCAGTGTTCTCCACGGTATGAAATTTTGGCACTGTAACATAAAATTTTGGCAGGGGTGGGCCACCCTGCTAAAATCCCTGTTGAGAACACCGAAAAAATGGTGCAAAGAATTCCACAAAGAAGTTCATTTGACACTGCCTGCAAAACATTTGAGACTGGTCTAAATAATTATTGCTTTTCTACGAAATGTGTATACATGTATGACATGTACATGCACTACGGCTTATAGGTCGTTTTAGGGGTTAGAGTGAGCTTATATGTACGTATATACAACCCTCACAAAATCTTGACTACCTGTAGTGACTTCATTTCAAAGAAATTTACCTCACACTTCGTTCACTGCTCTTCATCAATGAAACAGATAGAAGGATTCAGGGCAATGCACTTTCTGCGACTAACAGTGTAGGCATGGAGAGGCTGAGTATCTAAAAGTTGCCGTCTGTCAAGGCATTTCAAGTTGGATCCATGTGCTTCATGACCTGATGCTTCAAGTAACTCATACACCCCAAGTGCAGGGTCGTAACTGCCTCTTATGATTGAGACAAGCAAATGGCATGTACTAGAATTGTCACTGCCCAATATGAATGACTGAATGAGACCAAAGCTTAGATGGAATCTATCCACATCAGTCTGATTGACAACAACATACTTCCCTTTGCAATAATGTATGCCATCAATATCGACTGAGTCAGAGATGTGAACATCATCACCAATATGCACCCCACATTTCTCCACAGCAGAATTCAGGGAAAGAGCATACAGATGTGAATAAAATGGAATGGATCTTGCAGCTGAAATGCCAATACTGAAATACTGACCACGTCTACAAAAGGCTTGCAGAAGCTGGTGCTTTTCAGCTAATGATTTGGTAATATTGATAAAATTGGCACAATGGCGAGCATGCGATTTTAAGTAAGAATGCTTACTTTCAAACCTCATGGTTCATGCTCTGATCAATGGGCCACACTTCAGGATCAGCTCTGGATAGTGTCGCAGGTAGTGGTGTTTGGGTCGGAGGTTAACCAAAGGAAATGCTTCTTTTCTATCCAACGAATACTCATCAATCAAAGACACAAGAGACAAGACTTGCCCACGTGAGATTCTTTGGGAGCAGACAAACTCAACTATCTCTCTAAGGCACAGTATCAGTTGCCATGACTGATCTTGTGGGTCCTGAACAACAGCATGTAGAAAGAATGGAAGATTTCTCAAAAGGCACCAGTTCTCAACAGCATGGCCTGATATTTCTTCCCCTGAGCTACTAATTTCTGGGGGTTTATCATTTGCATCAAAACCTTTCAACTGGGTCCTTTTCATAGTCCTATTAAGATAGTCATACGAGAACCACTTTTTCTTCACTAGGTCCTTAATGAAAAGTGCTAAATCACACCTAACAATGCCTTCAAAGAGGTCATGGCCCAAGCAAGGATGCAAGCCAGGATTACATACATGAAAATACCTCAGGCTATTGAAGACACAAGCCGTAGTAATTCCCTTGAATGGCCCTTCAAGATTTTCAAGGTGGGTGATGGCTGCCTCATAATTGTCCACTGTTCTTAGTTCTGCATCATTGACAGGGTTTTTTTGGAAATCGGCTTGTGTGATCAGACAAAATCGGCACATGTAAGGATGTGAAGAGAAGTTCTGACAAAACCCCCCAACACAATGGCTACCCAAATTATCACCAAGAATATAAAGAACGGAACTTGGTACATTTTGGTTGTCTCCCATTTTCATTCCATTTTCCTCTATATCCTGCAAGTCGGACACCAGCCTCTGAAAAACCATGTCCATGCCAAAGTATTTGAAGTCCTTCTCTCTGCACAGAAGCACCAACTGCATTGGTTCAATTTTAGACCGATTCTGAGGGAGTAAATTCCCAAAAGTTGCATAGACAGCCAGAAATTTGTGCTTATTTTTGGCGGACCCTAAAGGATTCACCACCTCGAAAGCATCCTGGTAGAGCAGAAAGGAACTGCGTCAGGATATTTTCCAAACAGTTCATGTTTTTGGAAAACCTCTCCACTATGAAAATCTTCATAAATATCACTAGCAACATTTAGTTTCATTTTGTATTGCTTCTGCACTGATGGATCTTGAAAGAATTCAGCTGTCTCTCTTATGGGGACATACTGATAATGCCTTTCTAAATTCTTCCCATCTCTACCTAAACATACTGATACTAGGGCAATAAAATCGAGATGCTCCTTGTAGAATTTCTTTCTGCAGTAATTTGACCTCAAAGTACCATCATGGCTGTTGTGCACTAAGTGAAAGAGATCACTACTGAAAACTTCATTGACTATAAGAGGGATTCGGTCAAGAGCTATGCCCTCTTCTTCAAGGGTTTTTTTCAATTGCAGCTGCAATTGTTCTTGGCTAATATCATGGAAATTACAAACACCTGTGACAATTTTCTGTAAAGTGGACTGTGGTACATGCTGCTTTGATTCGAGCCCCAAATAAAACAAAGCTACACTTTCAAGAAACACATCATCCGACAAACTTTCATCAGAATCAGTTTCATCTTCCTCCACTGCAGGAGCTTGCTCCTGCATTTCCAAGTTGCTGCCTCCTATGTTGCAATCATTAGCTGTGCACTCCACAGAGGGAGACATGACAGGACAACCACCTCCTGTGGCCGAATCGGGCATCACTGGTTTGCATGGCAAAGTGGGATGAATACGAGACAAATGTGAAGTCAAGGAAGATATGAACCTATACTGAGAAGTGCATCCTTTAAAAGGGCAGTTAACTACCGCTCCATTCTTGATGTGCTCCTTTAAGTGAGCCAACAACACACTGTACTGGTCACAAGGCATCTCACAGAGAGTGCAGGTTAAATCCACCAATTTATCCTCCAAGTCCACCTGTCCAAGTTGAACGTTGTGACATTCACTAGAAGTGCTGGTGTCTGATGATTTCGCAGTGATACTGTGAGAAACCCTGTAGTTAGAGTGGTCTCGTGAGAGATGCGAAGTGAAGCTTTCGTAAGCCCTAAAGGCTCGGGCACAGCCAGGAACACCACAGGGAAAACTGGTGTTATTAATGTATCTATGAATAGCATAATGATGGGAATAAGTTTTTGGTGAGTTTGATCTGTAATGGCAGTGACGACACTTGTACATACTTAACGAGTCAGGAAACAGCTAATTGAAATTTTAGGAAGCACGCAGGGACCCCAAAAAGCACACAGTAACCTGGAAGTGAAAGAATGTCAATTTTCAATACAGGAATTCGCAGAAGGCCACCCATTCCTAAACCAATTGCCTACACCTTCAAGTGATACGCTCAATCCCTGGAAGCTACATGTACATTAACACTTCCATAAACACTGGCTTTGGGAGTAGGGTATGAAATGGAATTTTTCTTTTGATGGACAGCTTTATTTGTTTATAAATATAAAGAACATCATAACACAAGTTGAATGGTGCGAGAATTGTTATCGGACAACCGGTTCAAGATGTTTCAATAACAAGTTTCATTCATGAGAATATATGTACTGTTTGTACCTTCTTCAAAACATCCATGTTGATTGTTGATTTTTAGAGGAAAATTCGGAACCCCATACCCCCAAAAAACCTGAACAAGTAATGTGTCCCAAAAATCATTAAAAACATGGAAAAAATATCAATGGATAGGGTTTCAAAATATGGAATTTTCAGTGCCACGAAACATTCCTTTCTGACCCAATGAATGATGGAAAGCGCAAAATTTAAAAAAAAGAAACCCAGGGGTCTAGGCCTATGACTATCTGCGCTAGAAAGTACATGTAAAAGGCCTGACAGATGGGGCCCTAACTTAAGTTCCAAACACAATTCTAGAACAGAAATCATCACCCAAGTTCATGTAAAAAAAAATTGAGTTGTAATTGTAGGGTCAGTCAGTGCGACATTTCCGGATTAGTCACTCATGTTTGGCTTTTTTGGATAATTGTTGCAACCTGACGCGACTTTGTAAACCTAAAATTCCACATTTTGTGCTCCTAACGTGTCCTTCATAGAGTTCACTTTCATGTGAGCACTGTTTGGAGTTTGTGGGCAAAGTCTTTTGATGAGTTTTTGGGGCAAAAATCCATTCAACTTTGTACATTTTTAATATGTGGACACATGTGTACATCCAAAACATGGCGTCCACATATGGAAAATGCACTAAGATGACCAGAGTTTTGCCCACAAAACTCCATGAAAGACTTTCCCCACAAACTCCAAACAGTGCCCACATGAAAGTGGACTCTATGAAGGACAAGTTAAGATAAAAAAATGTGAGATTTTCGGTTTAGAAAGTGGAGTCAGGTTGCAACATTTTTTTCCGGATTCTTCATCTTAGAAAAATTCTGTTTTTTCCATCCTACATAGGCCTAGCCTAGGCTAGCCTAGGCTAGACTCAAACATGTCAAAGTCTAAAGACAAAGTCAAATTAGGCCTAAATAAAATTAGCCTAACGAGAAACAACATGACGGTACGCGGCATTTTCTTTAATTTTACACATTTTAGGACATTTCTTGTAGTTCCCAATATTGACATCTTAACGAAAACTATGACGTTTGGCACTGACACACTACCATCGTACGTACCGTACCTCAAGTTAAACTAGGCTTAGTCATGCCAGTACAACAGTAGGCCGTAGACTAGTTCACGTACAACACATTCATGATTTGGCTTGCAATGTTGTTAAATTTGACAATAAAAAATATGCCTGCTCGAGCTCCATCCGACGAAAATCTTTCAACCCCGGTAATAAACGAAACCCTCCTTTTCTGAATATTACATATATTTAAACACAGTTTGGTTCTACGACCTGATTGAGAGAGATTTCACCCACCTGAAACACAACGGCAAAAGGTAGTCAGACGGCATGCGCTCGCTACCGTCGCGACCCGCGTGCGAAATTTGCGCATATGCATATGAATGGGGCGTTTTGCATCCTGGTACATCAGTTGCTTGCNATAGTCTGGGTTCCAGACCTCTTTGACCGAACCCAGACCGTGCCCCCAACGTTGCTATCCGTAAAAGGGTCCCGGATGCTTAGCCTGGTTCCGGTTCCACTGGCATGTTCCCGTCCATGATTTTTGGGTTTCTGACATGAATTACAGATGGCCTGCAGCGGCTAAAATGCTTCGCAAATCTTCATAAGACAAAAAATCCATTAAATGTTAACGCTTACTTTAATAAACCAAACACTCTGTTAAATTACAGCGGAAACATATTTTTGGATTTCTTTCTTCTGTTAAATTGCAAGAGATATGACTGGCCACATTTTAAAAGTGTCCATAAAAGATTTCAAGTAAAATAAATGGAAAATTCTGTTGAAAGCCACTTAGATCGTTTCTTTTAGGAATTTTCTGTGAAATGGCAGTTGGTGTGCGGATAAAACGATTCAAAAAAGAATTTCGTACGTAAACAGACCATCAACAATCAGGATCAACGCCCTCTTTGAAATTCAGTGTACAAAACGGGTTTCAAAGAGTATGTAAAAATGTTTTCTTTTTATATAAATCTCATCTGTTAAACTGCAAAAGTATGATTGCTGAATGTTTAAAGGGTGTTCATTAAAAAGAAAGAATTGTCTGAAACCAACCAAAATTTCAATAAAATAACAGGCGTTTCAAGAAAACAAATCACAAATTCTGTTGAAAGCCAGTTATTTCGTTTTTTTAGAAATGTTGCTGTAACATTACAGATGGTCTGCGGGTACAATGATTCACAAAACTATTTGTACGAAAACAGATCCCTAATTAAAAATGAGAATTACTCTAAATTCACGAAGCACTTGGTGTAATTACAGAAAATCGCTTAATGGGGTCTGAAAGCAAAAGAAAATCATGTAAAAGAACAAATTTTTTTTAAATTTAGAAATATTAAATTGCAGAAAATTTCCAGTCAAAACAATTTACTGAATGAGTCTGTATTTTTTTTTCTGTAAAATCTCCTGTTTTTTTTAACAGTGTGGTGTAGAGCCACACCAAATGATGTCTCTGAGGGAGAGAGTTTGATTATGTTTCCTAGCAAAGTTCCCTGAACAACTTGTTTGCTGCCTCGTTTCCCTCTCCGCTGATTCTGCCAATGGTGCCAGGCCCCTTAGGTTCTTCAGTTATTTCCTGCACATGGTCAATTATCTTGTGGAGATAATTTAGCCATTGGGCATACGTGAAGCTGGTCAGCAGCAGATTCCCCATTTCTACCACACATAGTTTGTAGGTGCTGACAGCTTCTGGATCAGGGCGATGGGCATGGTATACCATACGAAGACGAAATAAGTTCAAAACTTTGGCCAGGCTCTCTTTTCTGTTTCCGTGCAAAACGAGTCCCAAGAAATTTTCACCTTTCTGGTATCGAAAAAATTGTGGGCAAAGTTTCCTGGCATCATCAATTTCGGCACCAACCTAATAGTTGATGTGATGTGCTTGTTAAATCTCTTCTCTGCAGCTTCAAACGTTGGCTTAACATCCTCTGTAATGTCCCCTCTCTAGACCCTGGCAATTTCACAGACAAGGAGCTTCTTGAACAAACTACCCAAATTAATGTCAGGGCGAATGGCATTGAGGAGTTAATCTTTTGGCTCTGATTTGAGAATTGGGTGGGATTTCACTCCCCCAGCCACTTTTGCAAGTTCTGATGCTGACAGATTGTCAGACTGGCACACCTTCTCTGGGATCATCCCTTACATCTCGAGCGGTTGTAAAATACTAGTTTTACTGATACCTATTGTTTGTTTGTTGGCTGGTTGGGTTTGAGTTTTTTTAATCTTTGGCTGTTCCTCTCCCATAGTATTTAGTCCACCTGCCTAAAACATTTTCTTGGGCTGTCTCCCCACATGGTTTTTCCTTCATGATAACAAAAACGAACAAACAGTAAAAGTATAAACCAGAAAGGAAAGCAACAAATAGACCTTACAACACATATTAAAGGTCAATACCCTGATACCTACATCAGTGAAAAGTTAAATCCTCCCATCTCGTCCTTGTATAGTTTTCCATACACTTTGCGGACAGCTTGCTGCTCGGAAAGAATGCTTATAATTGTTAAGATTGCTCAAAGAAAATCAAGGGCAATTGCGGTTTGGTTTTCTTTTTACCAAGAAAAGTGAGTTGTTCCCTTTGTGTTCACTCACAATGACAGTTTGTTCCGAACTTTAATACTTTCAACCTCCGTTGGTTTGACTGTTTTTTTCGTTTCTGGTAGAAATTTAAGTTAAAAACTTGGGAAGAGATACGTATGCAGAAATTGTTTCTTCTTAATTGATTACATAGAATATTTATTAACTCACTGAGCTTTCATGTGGGACAACAACAGGTTTGCCTCCTGAGTTGCTCCGGCATGTCTCATGTTCTGTCGTATTTCTTGCAGTTCCTCATTTAGCTTCTTCAGCTTTGTGTCTTGTTTCTTGTTTTGCATGTATAGCATGCATAGAGTTACTTCAGATGGTGCACTGAACCCCTAAACCAGTCATTTGGAAATACATGTACGTAGCAGGACAAGTTTTTATCACAACATTTAGCATACTGACTCATCATCGGGACAGGTTTTGCATCTGCTGTTTTCCAGTCTCCCTTTATTCACACTTGAGCTTAGTTCTGTCACATCAGTTTACATCACTACTTAAAATGATAAACTATAACTTTATATTATTTTCGAAGAGACTTGCGAGATATGGAGGGTTGTCAACCACTGAAGAACCACCCCCACATCCAAAGTGTTGTGTGTTCTTCCCTTTTCAATGAAATGCATTGGTGAAGTTTATGCCTAAAGTTTTTGCTGTGTTCAGATGTTTGCATGACTTAATGTCGTAGGTATTAGTAATAACTGAATCGGGTTCAAATTGTTGCTGATATTTCACTTGAAAATAAGCCTCAAAATTTGACCAAAGAGAACTGCAACTTAAAAATGCCAAAAACTTAATATGAAATTAATGATCCAAATATTTGAATTCCATGCTTGTCGTTAAATGTGCTTAATTTACCACTGAAATGATTCCCGCTAAAGTATTGAGCGAAGATGAAGACTGTCCACTCCTCTCGGACAAAATGGACGATGTACATGTAGATTCTTGGCTTTCAGATTCTCTATTGCTAGAAGTTAGTGTTGAGGTTGCTTGTGGGAATCCAACTGCATTCAGAGGGACATCTCCCCTGCTTCCCAGGGTGCCGATTGGATGTCTTTTCTGCAAGTTCTTTCTTAAGTCTCAAGATCCTTTTCCTGTCCTCCTCTCATCCCTTCGATAATTCTTTGATTTTCTCCTTCAACTCCTGGTTCTCTTCCTTGATTTCTCGATGATTTTGCCTACTCCTGGAAGCAAAGGCAAATTGTGTCCAAGGTTGTGTTGTGCCCAGCTTCCTGGGATGACGGTGCTGCAAAGTGGGCCGCCGAGCTTTATTCTGTAATATACCCACACTGGCCATGGAATTGCTTTAGTTTTCCCAGGTTTTCCCCTTTTAAGTTGCTGGCCAAATGTTGATTTCAAGAGTTTGTCTGTTTTGCAAGTGCTTAAAGATGGGAATAATGCTTTAACTTTCTCATGGGCTAATTTTACTGGTACACGTCCATTTTTATTGACTTAAAAAATATCATGAATTGCTTTTGTCTAAGATTCCATATTAAAAAATCAGTATACGCAATGAACCAGATGGCAAAATAGGTGCTGAACAAAAAAAAAAACGGATCGATAGAATGGAGTTGCTGCACCACCAGGTTGAAATATTTTTTGCACAAAGATAAAATGTTGGTTGTTTATAATAAACCGGATGGATTTGGGGATTTGTGTGCTGATGTGCTGACCCGAGCTTATTCTTTAATGCTGATCTAAGCTTATTCTATACCAGCCAGAGTCCACGTCTGCAAGTCCACATCAACATGCTGACCTGGCACTAAGGCCACAGACCACAGCCAGGCCATGTACATGCAACTAACCTTCAATTGTGACTTAAAAAAGACCACTCGTACGATCAATACAATTTGATATGGTATCAGTCTGTGTGTAAAGCGTCCACTTAGAAAAAAACACGCTTTAAACAATAAAAGAGTTCAGTCAAGTGTGTGTTAGATGCGGATCCCTTTTGGCACTTCAAAAGCATAAGTGTAAATAGTAAATATGCACAAGCAGCGTTTGCCAGTATAAGCTGCTTTTATATTCCCATGTTACCATAGTGATTAAAGGGAACTTCCACTCCACTGTATTAGCTAAAGCGTGGTGTCAACCACCTACATCCGTTGTCCATAATTACAGACTGTTCATGCCGGATTCTGTTCTATCTGCACTACCTTTCGGTATAGAACCTAGGCTCAACCCAGTGTCACAATATCCTGACTATTGGCCTGAGTGTCCGGGGCAAGTGGACGCTTTCCCCCCGGAAATCAGTCATAATTTTGAATTCAATTATATCCTAAAATTGCACTTCAGATTACACTCTAGAATAAACACCCATGAAAAAAACATCTTCAAAACTTTGTTGGAAGGCGTTATAGGCACGTATACGTTGGTGTTGCCCCTAACTTCAAACACCCTTTACAAAAAAAAAACACATGGAAAAGAAATATGTGGATGACCATGACTGTCGGTGAAGGTTACTAATGCATAAAGTGTCATTTGGGTGAAACTATGATAGTGTGGTGAGTAGAGAGTTGGTAGAGGGAAGAACATACATGCAATTAATAATAGAGGTGGGTTATTTCATGTATCAGATGGAGTTTATTTACTGTTCAGAACAATGGAGATACAGACCAGAAAAATATTGTCGGTTGCTAATTTGGAAATATTTCCTTGGTGTAACATACAATCTCTGGTCATTGATCAGATACAGGTACATCCCAGAGTACAAACCTACTGGTGTAGCCTAACTCAGGGTTAAATTAGCAGAGCAAATTCAGACAAGCTTTTGAATATAGTTATTACAAAATGGATAAAGAATTAGGACTAAATCTTTTTTAAATGTTTATCTTAGTCTGAAGAAAGCATCGGGTGCACATGTTTCCAAGAAATCAGAAAAGGCCCTTCAAAAGGACCTATGATTCCCTAAGACCCCTTACATGTAACACTGCAGGCAAATCCAATTATTGCAAAAATGCTCTTTCTATGGACCCTGTACTTTAACGGCACATATAGTAAATCTAGAAAAAGTATATATATTGCAAACTAATATAATTATGGATAAGGACTGTCCTCGTGGGTAACCTATCCAGTCAAGTCAGTGCAAGTTGTTTTAAGGATATCCTATAATGTGCACAGTTTACATGTAACTGCAAGAAATGATACATGTAGTTTATTGTTTTCATCTTTCAATATTTGTGCACACAAATAATCCAAGTACAAATTTAAGCGTTTCCTCACATAAACTAATCAGATTGGCTTTTCAAGAATCAAATTATTTTCCCTCCTGTCAATAAGTCATCGTCCCCCTTTCCTTTTTCTCCTGGAGTTTACCTGTAAATATGTGCCACAAGGATCTTCAAGTTGTAAATAAAGACAGTGCTCATGATGTGAAAAGGAACTTACATGAAATGCTTTATAGACATTTTCATTACATGTGCATGTCGCAGGGTCTATCCCAGATTAGGGAAACCCCGATGATGTAATTCCCTACCAGTTCGATCAACTCGACAAAATAAAAAAAACAATAGTCATTAAAGATTTAGGTTAATGTACAGTTCGAATTAAACGGGAACTTTAATTCTGGTCACTCGCACGATCTTCAACTGGAAATTGAAGCGGAGAAATATGAATCAGAAATACAATCAATGACAAAACACACAAATGAAAATACACAGAATTTACAATGACTTATATAAAAAAATAAAAAAAGGATAGGGTGATAGCGGCTGCGTCTCCTACGGTCTCGTCTGGGTCTTGCTTCCGCTTGGACGATAACCGCGCTCAGTTACGTCCGGGAACACGTGATCAGAAAGTCCACAACAGACGAAAAGTTCAAAGTTCTCGAATGTATCGAAGCGAATGAGGATCCCGGGGACGTCCAAGGAACGTACCAGCAGGCGGCAAAGGGAAACTTCAGGGAAAACAGCAACCGTT
>NW_019091773.1:8002-62998 GCF_001949145.1 Acanthaster planci | reverse complement strand
CGAAATGAGCAGTCTCAAGAAATGAATAGTCTACCGTGTATACAAGGTCAACCAAACCCTCCACACCATCTGGCCTGGTCCACCCAGTGGACATATAAATTAGAGATTGATGATAAGAACAGTGGCTGGAATGTCCCTAACAGTGCGGGCAGGCCCACATGTGGTCCACTACAGCGTTAAAGTGGCAGAATGACCAGTGACATAATACAAAAAATGTGCTGGGCTATGAACAAACGCTAATACAGTAACAGTTAAAGAAGCAAACTCATGATAGTAAAATCAAAGCAATCAAACAACTCGATTCCTACAACGAATACATGGTCAAAATTCAGAGCAATCATTATTCATGCGAGTGTCAACTCCTTTTTAACTTTAAGGCATATCTGACTCAATTAAAAAAAAAGGAATATTCAAGTAATCTAAGAACAAACATGACTATTGACTATCAATGAACAAGCGGTTCAAGTATCCTCAACAAAGTTCAAACAACCATATGATGTGAAATCATAAGCTAGCATCAACTTGAAAAAGTCAAAGCCATGAAATGAACATAACCCTTCACAACTTCAGTTTTCCTAGAAACCACTTGCAAACTCCACCAGTTCCAATTAAGGAAAGTAAAATGAACCGAACTCACATATTTTGACATGGCTGAAATCCACGGACCAATGGAAGTGATCCAATTCAATACTGTCATAATGACCGTCATGAGGGGAAACTCAAAAACGTCATATAATTCCAATATCCGATTCATTAACAAGCAATTACTATATACAAGGAAACTCGATCACTACGAAAGATAAATGAATTTATCATCGAGCTTTAGAGTTGAGGACGGGGGGTAAACATTCTCCAAAAATACTCAAAACAATGAATAGTTTGACAATGAACTGAACTAGCGATAAATATATTCATAACAAAAGACAGGGGAACTTACCTGTGCCAGAGAAATGATGGGTACAGCAAAATAATGCAAATTCGATAGCGACGATTCCAATCCACCAACGGAGAGCGGTGTGCTCTACCCCAGGCAAGGAGTGGAATGCCGTTCTTGCACTTGACCAACCCATATCACTCCTGGCCAGGCTGTTGCCCCCCACATTGTTTTAGATAACACACAGGACCATGCCTGACACAAGGCAACACCAAGATGGATGTCTTGGGAAATTTAAGGAGACAGACTGACCTCCCCTACAAAAATAGACTTACACTAGTCATTCACAAATTAGCAAAAAAACAAAACCTGGCAAATTTGGGGGGGGGTATGACATGCACATGTACTCTGCCAGTCTTTATGGGCAATATTTCAATTCCAATGCCTCGCTTTAATAAATCCAGACTGGGAGAAAATAAAAAATTGAAGTATTTGCATTTGTAAGCACTTTTTCTTGGCAGCTAGTAAGGGTGGCAAATTTAACTTCAACAACAGGCGTCACACTGAAAAGGTATCACTTTGTGCACAAACATGCACCTTGACAACTAAACTCAGAGCACAGAAATGGTGACAGCTTAAGTTATTGCAATGAGGTAAGTCCCAAAGGAGTATCGAGAAAGTATATAACACTAATTTTCAAACCAGTTGACACCAAAATGCTGATGATTCCTCACACATGAAAAATGGAGGCCTGCACTTACACTTTACATGCGCTCCATAACATGATCAATCTGAAGTAATTCAATTATTTGCGACGGGAAGTGGAGTGCTATCCATGGTGCTGGAACTGTCTTCCCTGTCTTGGAGGCAACAGTTTCCTCTCCGTGATGCCTTCACACATCCCTGAGCAACATGTAAGGCTAGCATATTCTGCCCAAACTGTTCAACAGATGGATTCCTGTTTGATATCCTAGCACCACGCTGTTTACTAAAATACTCCTGTAGCGCATCTTGGCAGAATTTCTCACTTACCAGATACTGCACCCCAGGTTGCTGGAGTACATGTAGATGTTTCCCCAGCTCCACAAAGGAATGCACTGAATATGAAATGGAATGTAAAAAGAAATAACAGGAGGATTTTTTAGCCAGGAAGTTTGGGTTAAATTGTAAATGAAATTCAGCCACTAGATTTTTGCAGCTCATTCTCATTGAAGCGTTCATATTACGATGGTGATGATTTTGGGCAACAAATATCAAAGGTACAGTGTATCTACATGTAAATGCAACCTTGTCAAGGACAATACACTCTCCAGCCATGCTACCATCAGTTTTGCAATGTTCTAAAATAGATTTCAGGGCAATACTTGTGATACTGATGATACTGATTAGTGTGCAAGTGTTGTGAGGTGTTTTGAAGAAATGAAAATGCCTCCCCCCATTGATGTCTCCAGAAATATTATTCAAAAATAAAATGAACAAAATGTACTTAAATTCTGATTACCTGTGATCTTAATGCCTTCCACTGTTTCTCTGCTTAGTGTCATCTTCTTTTTGGTGGCTTTGTCCAGCTGTTGCTTTGACTGCACCTCCTCTTCCCACTCCCTCAGGAAGTCCAAGAAATCTCCCTTGAGCCACTGTGAACAAAATAGCATCAAGTAATTTAAAATATGGAAAAATAACTATGCTAAACAGCTTTTAGGCCGACATGCTTTACATACCAGTCTGAATTGATAGCCTACATTTCAACAAGTGCATACATATGTAAAAGATCATTCACCTTTCCATTTGTCACCAAAACACTTGACTGTTAATTATGAATGCACAGGATAAGTAGTGTTCAAGATTTTTCTAACAAAATGTTTATTTGTGCAGTTAACAATTTCATTGCAAACAAGTTAAACTAATCTTTTATTTGATATGAATTCAAACTTACATCAAAGCGCCAATCATCAACAGTCTTGTAGTGTTCTAGAGCAGGCTTTCTTGAGTGTACCCCCTTGTAGGTATCCCATACATTAAGGCAATCGAAGAACTGATCAAACATGGTGACAAATTTCACAGTACATTGTTGATGCATAACAGTGTTGCTAGGATGCTTATCAAAAATAACTTTTGTTGGGTATCATGTTTTTTTTAATGAATTTGTTTGGGAATTGTGGGGGGGAGGAATCCAGGGTTTCTGGGATCGGTACCTGATTCAGGGTTTCTTTGTTGCTAATGTAGACTTTTAATACGATGAATACAAATATTTTTATTCTGGGTTTCTCAAATTTCCTGATTAAAATGGAAATGATAGGCCAGTCTGATCCACATATTGACTTTACTGATAAATAAGCCAAAATTCTACACACATACATGTAGCGGTGAGGGACACCTTCATTTCCATATAAATGTTCATGAAGCAAATACAATTTCACATTTTTCCTAACATGCACTCATGTGTACGGGACTGAAATGAAATAGTAAAGTCTTTTTCTTATTGAATATTCTTATACCTTGAACCATTGTTTAAGCAATGAAAACAATTTTTAAAGGAATGGGATCCAAGATGCCATAAGCATATTGTTCTTTTAAGAGTGCTAACACCAACAAGGTGAGACTTGCAATTTAATATTTCCATTGTACATGTACATGCACGTGGTCACATTTCATGTGGTACCACTGAAAAGAAATTTTGAGCTCTTTTTAAAACATTAAACTTACAAAGAGATTCTTGGTCTTATCGTGCCAGCCTGAGTGTTCCCATTTGTTTCTGGTCGTCTTGATCAGGTGGGGCATATCACAAAGAAGATATCTCAAGATGGGTCAAAGGGGTTGGTTGTTGAATAGGTAGGGTTCATAGAATTTCCGGTTTGGTGAAGCTCCATCCAAGACCAACGCTCGAACTTTGAACCCGGCTGTCTCCACATATAGGATGGTCTCATACAGGCAGGCATAAAGTTGGTCACTGGTCAAACAAGTGGGTGGATGATAGCCAATCGGAGCATGAAGGGATGAAAAGATACCTCGCAGCATCAGAACCAGAACATGTTTTGCAATTTCTGGATCACCTTCACCTCTGCACCTCCGTTCAAAGTCTGCGACCTCGTTAGCAATACTTGTAACATCTGTGAAACCCACTACTCTGCCCGATCTGATGGAAAAACACGGTCCAGATTTCACTTCATCTCATCAAAGAGCATTGAAACATTCCTCTCATTTTTAGGGCAACCCTTAGTTTCATCAACAATTCTCTGCTGCATTGCTGAATTGAATTTTATTGTAGGCTTGGCAAAGTGCGTGTAGGCATATAATGTGCTGGGATGTGGGAGCTTTAGGAATCCTGTCTGACGAAGAATGTTGTACCCTGACTAAGATGTGCTGTGAAGGGCAATGCACCATCTTACGATAGCAGGGTGCCATCTCATCTGCTTACCCTTCACAGCAGCTTCCTTTTGTTGTGCCCATAGCAGACCTGCTGGCGTATCTTCTCCAAGAACATCGCTCACCTCCTTGCCACTCCCAAGGATGATCTCTCGCAAAGGTGAATCTTGCGCCTGGTCAAGAATCACACTCTCTTTGGAAATGACTTCAGCCACTCTATCCCTTAGAGTGTTAGCCTGTCGCTTTAAGGCCCGTCTCCCCATCTGTAAAACAGCAACTTTCTCTCTCAGCTGTATTGGTGTTAAGGTCTTGTTTGGCACCGACGAAGAAACTGAAAGAGCCCGCATTAGTCTTGCTCTCTGACGGCTCTGTACTTTCAGCAGCTCACTGCGGTATATTTGGCAGACACTGCACCTCAACTTGCCACAAAATAGTCGGCATTTTTTGCGCCGAATGGTACCTTCAGATAAGAGATCTTGGGGGGTTATGCTGATGGGGACTTGGCCTTCGACGCTGATGAGCTGGATCAAATCTTGGAAATGTGCATTTCCTCCACACACCTGTGTTGGTGTAATCTTCTGCAAAAGTGTGGACAACCCTTCCTTATCGAGTGTGCTTGGAACATCTGGGCATACCTCAGCATGAACACCAAGTACCCCTGACACCTCCAACTGCTACGTTAAATCTCGGAAGATTCTGAGGTACAAAACTGGCCAGCCCTGACTTGACATTTTCATGAACTGCAACCAGTCTGCCCCCTCCCACACCAACGGCCCACATCTCTCTCCATCATTCTTCATGTCCTGAATGGTCAATGTAGCAGGTGAAGTTGCAGTTCCACACTTCAGGCAGGTTGAATCATCAAACACAGCCACTTGAATGCCACAAGGGGATTTGCCCTTTCCTCGTTTTATTTTAGGGAGCCCACCATCTCTTCAGCCTCACATCACAAGCTTTACAAATGAATGGCAGATGTACATCAGGATTGTCATCGTCAACATCAATGCCAAAGGAAGCCATGATAAGCTGGGATAGACACGCTTTACATATTGGGTTGCGGTCATCTGGAATTGCTCTTTCTTTTCCACGCAATCTACACAGCAACTCTAAGCAATGTCGGTGACTATCGGACATGTTGCTACACTGAATGGGCCTTGTCAGCACAAGGCTGACACTCATCACAAACACGATGATAAACAGCCTCCAAAACACTCTACTCTGTAACTGTAACAGCATGAATGAATGACAATGAATGACCTAGAAGAAAAGATGTAAGGGCTCATAAGTACATGTACACTCATGTACAAGCATGACAGATTAGTGGGAAGTGTACAGAGCTCTCCATGGTATCTTGAACACAATGTTTCAGAGTGTTAAATAATATGAATTTGAGTTGCTTTGGATTTTTTTCTGTTGTTTGTATTAAACCACGGAGGAATAAAACAGTAGTTCTGTATCAGGAGCACTTTGTTGTACTCCACAATAAAAACGTTACTTGAAAATAAAATCAATCCAGCACCAAGCAAGCCATGTACCAGAAAGTAATTTTGTTTCGAAAGGGACAGTACTTATGTTCTGAATTACTACTGAATAAAAAGAAAATAAAACAAGTTTAAAATGTTTCAAATTCAATTAACCAACTGGGTTTCGCCAAGATAAAATGTGACAAAACTGATTTTTGACAACATTTTCAAACCAAACTAAAAATTTTGATGAGTGGATTATTTTTTCACTTCAGTTGAAAAGTGGATTCTTCAGAAATGTTTGTACAGTTGTGCTTATATGTTTTATTCCTCCATGCATGATGTGAACATATACTTTAAATCAAAAACTAAAAAAATCAAAACAATAACAAGGAATCAGTACATCTTGTTTGACAGATAATTTCATTTTGCTAGGGGTTAATCGTCTTTATGAGTTCCTGTTTCACAATCTCTGTTCCAGAAATTTATAGAATTAGGATTACATGATGATTTTTAATCGAAGTGCGCAGAAATATACAACACCACGATTGCTGGTCTGCAACTGTTGAATCACGGCATTCGTGTGAAATTAAGAACTAAAGTTTGGCTCAAACATCGATTTTTAGCAGTACAATAGTTGCCCCAACCATTCTCCAGTCATGGCATTCATGCCCTGGTACAGCATGTGCTTTCCCTCCAAGCCTGACTGAAAAAAAGAAGAAACCTTTGAAAAAAGTTCAAGTTTGAACAAAGACGCACCACACCGCACAACGATGTGATGTGTATGAATGTAACGAACCTTGTGCGAAACATACGATTTTTAACTGGCCAAAGTTGGCCAAAATGTCTCGAAATCATAAAAATATGCATGCCTATTTTCAGATATATATCATAAAAACTGTCCCATGAAACTGGGAGTAACTTACCCTCTGAATGATGGATTTCGATGAACTAAAGACCAGAAGACGCAGAATTTCAAGGCGCATCGCAAGGAGAAAAATGCTGAGTCATGCTAAGTACCTGGGTCTACTGCGCATGCGATTTGTGTTCATTTGCTTGTTTGTGATGAGTTGGCTAAAAAAGTGAAAACAATTCATTTCTCCAGTGAGCAGACCAATGCGGTACCAGACCTTGTGCTCAAAGCGGTCTTATCGCGGGAGGTCTCCTTGGCTTTATCGCTGGTCAGCCTGGGTCACTAATTGGTCAATAAATATCCTGTGGGGGCTTGGTGGGCCATTTAAAATCCCTGTGTTTTATTCCTCCATGGTTTGCCAAACCACTTGTTTATGTTGGTGCCATGGCATATCTGGGATGACATCTTTGTCATGTTTCATGCTTACCATGAAACCAACTAGAATTGAGGAACAAGGACATATCTGTAAATTTTAATGAAAATACTTTAGTTTAGGTCGAATCCAATAAAATGAAGGCACATCATGTACATTAACTGAAAGGAAGTGGCTATTTTTAATGTCCCAGGAGAAAATTCCCATTGAATTGGGCCCAATGGGAACCCATTGGGTCCCATGTAATGGGACTCATACAATGGGACCCAATGGGATTAACATGGAATTTGGGACATATCCCATTGGGTCACATTGACATATCCCATTGACATAACCCATTGGGTCCCATTGACGTATCCCATTGATATAACCCGTTGGGTCCCATTGACATATCCCGTTGATATAACCCATTGGGTCCCATTGACATATCCCATATGTCCCACTGAATAAAATCCCATTGGGTCCTATTGAATATTAAAAAACCCCATTGAGTGATGTCCCATTGGTCCCACTGGCTCATTGATAGAATCCCATTGGTAATGTATAGAACACTTGTAAAGCAGCGACACAAGACATACATGTATGTGATTAAATATTGTAATGAATATCTTGAACTCTAAGAGTTAATTGGTAAGTAGATTGACTTACAAATCTAAAGAATGTAAAAATTAAAACTTCATTGATGGTCAGTCCTTGATGCGGCAAGTAGCAGTGAAGTCCTCCTTACAAAGGTGGCATGTTTACAAAAATAAAATAGGAATTGGCTAAACCATGGCAAGATTTTAGGCAAGCTATTGTTTTAAACCTTGTTTCCAGTTGATGACTGAAAGAAATCTGGTCACTTTGAAAACTACAATTGGTTTACAAAAATGCAAAATGAATATAGAAATGGCAAATTATCAAGACAGTTATGGTGTTTCTGATAGTTACAAGGAATTTAAACATTTAATAAATACATGCAATTAAACAATGGACTAAAAATTGCAGGTTTTCCTGTCATTACTCAAGAATGTTTTCAATATCTAATTTTCACCCGTTTGCAAAGATTGGCTTAAATAAATGCAATGCGTATGGCAAGTTCTAAAGAAGGTGATTCCTGTAATATTACTTTCACAAACAGTAGCAATAACCACAGTGAATGCAAAAATGTTGTCTTCTTAAATTATAAAATATGGGTTACAATGACACACATTAAGTCTGGCAAAGAATGGGAATCAAGCAATATAAAACAAAGTAAAAATACTGTGCTTTTGTCGTTACAATGGAAATAATAATATGTGGCCCGTTCTGTGAAAATGAGTCAGATATTGCAAAAACTGAAGTTTTGCGTTAGATACATTAATGAAAAGAGAATGCAGCACTGTCATTTGGTATATATCATGGACCTCTCTGGGATATCTGGTTGCATTGCTGTGCTTGTTTCATTCTGCACACTTTTTGTATGAAATATCTCAATGGAGAAAAGGGGTTTGAAAAATGACAAATGTAATGCAAATAACTTAGAAACACAACCCAAAAAACTGATTTTGTCATGACAAAATTTAAGGAAATAATTAAAAAAACATTGTGAGTGAAGTAAACCAAATAAAAAAGCAACCAAAATTAAATAAAAACACAAAACCAAAAATTTGGCAAAATGTTCACTCCATCCACTTAAAATGGCAAAACCCATCGATTGAAAGTATGGGATATCAGACTCGTTTTCATTGAGTGGTTCACATACATGTATGTGGTATGCCATTTGTATTAAACACTACTTAAGACCGCTGGAGTCTGGACGCTGATCTGAGGCAAAGGTGGGGGTCATTATCAACGTCCAGACATTCTAACCTACTTATACATGTACATGTATATGAAAATAACACACAGAATTTGAACTAAATTTTAAAGCGCACACCTAACGAAAATTGAGTTTGTTGTTTTTGTAAATTTGTAATCAATGACATAACACTCTTGCCATATGTATACCTTAATACAGCATGTCATTTACTTTAGAGTAAGAAATCGCAGTTGAACTTTGTCCTCAATGACATTTATAAACAAAGGAACCCTCATCATTCAGGAAACAGAGTTCAGGAGAAATTGTAACAGCGATTTTTGACTCCAAAGTAAATTGCGAGCTGTATTAATTCATAATTCATTATAAGATGCATAAAAACACACTCAGTTTTTGTTAGAGGTGCTTCTTAAAGATAGCCTGTCCGTGCTCAGGGTGCGTTTACCCTCATGAATGAATCAAAATTTTGATTTGCTAATTTTGTTGAGTCACCTGTGCTATGAATTTTCAAATGAGATATCGATCGAAAAATCCGTCCATGCAAATTGATGCAGCAATTAATTATAAATGATAATTTTATGGTGGCCTTCCTTAAATTCATCACCTGTAAACGTATTTAAATCATGAGCATTGGTTTCCATTGTCCAAAGGTTCTTGTGGACGGAGAGGTCATGCTCATCAGTGTGGTACACACTCTGTGCTACTACATGTAGCCTAAGTAAATATGTGCATATGTACGTGTACATACATACATGTACATGTTCTCTTCGTAAGGCCGACAGACAAGATGGCAGCACGCAGCTCCAGGATTTAAAAGCCCGGAAATTATCTTTTTCCCAAATGAGACTGGTCTGACAAATTTCTTCATTCGATTGTATTTCGGTAGAGGTTTATTCTTATCCCTGATAAACTCAGAAGTGGGAGTCTGTTGTAAAGATGTTCACGTTAAAGCACAAAAACGAATATTTTTAAAGTCTACTCCAAGGCCAGTTTTCGTTCAGCTCGTGTGATGGTCAGTTTGTGTGGAGAACAAATGTTCCTTTTTTTGTCAATTGTTAATAAACTACATAATCTTCAAATATTCGTCTGGAAAAAGAAATCGATTTCCGACCTGAGCACGGACAGAACATCTTTAATATATGCAGGCAGGTGTTATAGTGTAATGCTGCATTCCCTGCTTTTTCATTAATCTATTAATATCTTGTATCTTTTCAGAGAGATACCTCTTAAACTTCTTACATGTATTTTCCATCTCCATTTCTTCTTAACTAACCTTCTGACGCTGAAGGTGATTCATGAAGCACTCTGTATGGGGGAAAGAAAAAGAATACTGAGCATTTTTTTAACTGAATTGAAAAAACACACACTTTTGAGAATTGAAGAATGCATGCAAAAATGTGCAGTGATACAGCGAATTCAACTTCAATAATGTGAATTGCTAGTGTTAAACCAGACCTTTTGGGTGTAAGTGTTCTGGAGTTCAGGAAACTCCATTCCCCCCCCCCCATCCACAGGACCATTCCAAATGCAAATTGCTGGAGATGGTCTGAAACATCAAAAATCTCACTTTTTGAAATAGGGTTGAGGAAAATACATAGATGTACCCAATCCTCTATCAAAACTTGTATTTGTAATGGCCATTTGAAAAAAATGACGTTTCCTGACCTCCGAAAAACTAACATCCTTAACATTTAGTATCACCCCTGATGTTGCTTGCACACAGCACAAGATTTGACCTACATGTACATGTACATGGTGTGTGAGATGTAGACCCTTCGAGTCAAAATGGCCAAAGTAATAATCATTGTCCATATTCCTAAAAGTATACGTACAGTGTACTATACTTTTTACAGCCTTCAATTTCTCTGGGCTTAGAGGCACTTTGGCCTCTCGCTGGTTAAATCGGGGACAAAGTTTGCCCTCCACTGACCTATCTTTCAGGACATTGGTCCCCCATACCAAGGGGTTCTTGTTTTGGCTGCTGATGGCATTCCCCCATACCAAGGAGTTCTTGTTTTGGCTGCTGATGGCATTCCACTGACAACTCGTCAGTGAAATACCTGCTCCCAGAGAGATCTGTTGAAAAGCAGAGGAAATAGAAAGTGGTCTCCGATGCACATTTGTATTTAAACATGGTTGGTCACTATTCAGGCAATGAGGCACTTTGTTTGTTTCATAATAGTACAACTGGCAATGTCTGTGCCCATACTACAATTTTATTTAAAGTGAATATACAAATGTGATAAGGATTCAGACAGGAGTCCTGATTAATGAAAGCACAAAAACTTAATCAAGATTATCTTTACCAAGAGCCTCCAATAATGAATTTTATTTTTCAAGTACCAGATTCTGAATTACTGAATCAGCACTGTGTTTTTCTGGTACATGTAGTTGTAAAAATTCAAGTCATTGTGAGCACAGAATTTATTAAGTGGAATTGCATTGCAACATCGCCCAACAGATTTTTTTGGGATATTCTAGCAAAATTTAAAGGAACATATTTCAATGTAACCATTGTTGCAAGGGCTGAAAAAGCACTGTCGCTGTCTATTTCACATGCCTTCAAAGAGCAGCACCAAGGTCCTCGTTGAAGGCCAGCAGGACATCTCGGCCCTTGTTGTATGCCTGCATATCAGGAAATTGGGTCAACAGTCGTTCCTTCAATCGCGTGGTGTGAACTCGGGCACCGAGTTCAATTCCAAGCTGCTCCAATCTGGACATGTACAGATGGGCAAGATCAGCCAGTTTGAAGACTGGTGCAATCTCTGCATCAAGTTGTGTTTCCTCAATATACAGGACCAGTTCTTCGAAGACAGTTCCTGATATCTTTCTTTCCACATTAGTGATCTTGGATTCTTCAGACTTGGCCTTCCTGGCTCGATTGTACAAACTGGCCAAGCATTTGCTGTGGTACTTGGCTTCCAGTTCCACCATGTCACGTGCACTGAGTCTGGCCAGTAGTTTCGTGTCTTCAAGAAGCATTGCACATGCCCAAACCCTACTGTCCAACTGGACTTCTTGGAGACCATCAGTGCCTGCTGATTGTTCACAGAAGAAACACAGGGCTTCTTGGGAAATTTTCTTGGTACTAGATGACGGTAAACATAATTTGGTTCTCTTGGCCCTGACTGGATCTCTTCTTTTCTGCTCTTTTCAACATCGTGGTGTTGTACTTGAGCCTGCATGTCTGATGGTACTGAGCATTGTTCGTGATCATGGCTGCTTCAATACCGTTCCCATTATCGAGTCTTTCCAATTTGAGACTTTTTTGGAAGTTGGCCGAGCTCATGAAACTTGATCAAATTGTTTGCCAGTGATTTGTAGCCACTCCCTATGTCTTTCCTTCTAGACTGTGAAGGACATGTCAATGACTCTGATTTGTCCTCTTGGCAAATAAAACAAAGCTTCCAGTTTGTCTCAACTGAATGTGCTGACGTTGACGGGGCAGGATGCTCCGGGTCAACCAATACGAAGCTTTTAGACATTGATGAGTTACTCTTCCATAAAATCTTTGTTGTAGTGCACTGTAAAAGATATATATACAATTGAAAATTATTAAATATCTTAAAAAGGGTTTGTGCCAAGAAATATAGGCAAAATTGTACATATATTGATATTGTGCACTAAACATGACTCTCTGACTGCGAAACTAAAAACAAGGATTAATTATAGACATTTTCTCTAAAACATAGGAATTACTCATTCTCTCAAAGACCCAATATAAAAAAATAGGCTAAACCCTCCCAAAATCTATAGAAACGCATTACTTACATGTACTTGACACGTCACACGACAGTGAAAATAGGCAATGTATGGGAGTTTGACATTCATCTGCTCAAAATACATCTGTTACTTTGGATTTGAAATGGAACAGTATCTTATATATGTCAGTGCATACACTGAAACAATGCAATAAATGAGGAAGTGGAGGGCGCCACCAATTGGTGGAATTGTGCCAATAAATGGGGTAATTAAAACAATGATCAAAATCACAATCTGTTGTTTAGCAATGTAATGTGTGGCAAGCAACAATGTATCAATACATTTAAACTCTCTCCTCCGGGCGTCAAGAATTAGGCATACCATTACACGTGCTAGAACTGCTGGCGGCCATTTTGTAATATGAGCTGCCACGACCATCAGGGACTAAATTTGAGATGCCCCAATATCGACATTTGTTTATTATGTACTTGTCTACATTTGTGCCAATTTTGGTGCTTTTATCAAAAAATGCACAATTGGTCTGAATATTGTGGCTATGCCGCCCCACTAACAGCAAATCAGGCACTCATACCTCACATTGGTCACGTTTTCAGTGTTTTTACGCACACAAATTGTATGATACCAACCATTTATGTCATCGTCATCACCACATACGTCACACTGGACCCAACCTATCTCCCCCTGAACAATGTTTTCCATTGCAGCCACTGCACATACTGGATACGCACATGGATCCTGCAATCCAGTGGACCTTGTGCCTTTGGTAACCTATTCAAAAGCCAAAAGCAGCTTTTCTTCATGTTTTTGCATACTCAGGGCTTCATCATGCTCGCGCGACTTCTCCTCGGCATTCCCTGAAACTTCCATCCATTCCTGATACAAACCCTCATCCTGCTCATATAGATTACCTCTGTCTTTCTCTTTACACAACTCTTCAAGGCAATTGTAGTACCCAACTACCAATCCCAACAATATATGTAGAATGGGTGGTGCAATGTGACACAGGTCACATATTATTGGTAAGATTGCCTCATTAGGAATTGAATTATGACGATGTCCGTTGGCCTTGGTGTTACCCCCATTTCTTGGATCACTCCTGTTATAAACAAGATCCTGCACGATGTCACCAGGTGCCCGATTTTTATACCACTCTGAGTTGGCCACATACTCATCACCTTCCTTAATCATAGGGAATGCACTGGGCCACCTGGTGACAGTGCTTGAAGTGGGATGTAACACCAAAGGCAAGGAAAGGCTGCATGGGGTCCCATGTGTCCTATCACTTTAGTGAGGAAGTCATAGTCCCCCACCAAAATCAGGCGACAAATTTTGACTTCCTTGCCAACGGTGACCATGGAATCGCTTGCAATTTCAATACCTGTTCCTTAAATGGGAGGAAGACACGACTCATGTTTTTGTATGAATCAGTTACCTCATACATTGCAAATGAGTCGGTTTTGTCGGGTGAGTTACAATCGTTGAAATTGCATACTTGCAGCGCAAGTTTCGTGGATGATCCACCCTTGTCTCCCTGTAGGAAAAAAATTTAGAAGTAACATTGCTACTTTTAAAACCAAACTATTTAGCAAAGGAATGTTATACACTGTTTACTTTAAAATTGACATGATCCTACAAATAGAGATTAAGGATATTTCTTCATGTTGGTTTGTTATATGCATTTGATAGATCATTTTCAGCTTTTAACGCATCATTCAGTTTGAAAATACTGATAAATGTAAACAGAGTGTGAGTACTGGGTACCTTGACAATTACTTGACTTATGACTCATTATGTTAGGTTGAGCAGTAAGTGCGGATTTCTGGTCTACAGCATGTTCAGTAATTTCATGCGCAAAACCTTCCTAGATTTTATTTGATTAAAGTAATCCCAACAAGATAAAAAGTTCATTTTTAAACATGCCCACTTTCAATGTTGCCTCAGTTTTTGTTGCCTTTTCTAAAAAATGCACTTACAAGTATTTTGACCCAGATCTCTCCATGGAAGTTGCAGTGGTCCCATGTATCTCCACTGGCCAACTGTTTTTCCAACAGTGACTGGATGTGCTTGTCCAGGCTTTTGATACCTACAAAAGGGACATCTGTTAGTTCAGTGGCACCGACTGTCTTCTTTAGGGGCAGCTCACCTACTTCAACGGATTTCCCTGAAGTGTCACGCCGCCCTACATCAAATAAAAAAGAAAGGAACAGAGCGGCTTACAATAACATACATGTACCACAGGGATTAGCAGTCTGCTGGCTTCAAGTGGTCAAAACAAGCAATGTATTTAAAAATTTGTTTTCAGCTTGGAAGCTATTTCCTTGTACACTGCTCTATCACTGGAGAAAACCTTGATGCCTTGATTGCGGAAGAATGTCTGCAGTTCACGAAACTACCGCATTGGCAAACGTAGCAGGACTTTTAGATCCAATGTTTCACCAGCAGTGAGCTCTGTTGTGAAAAACAGGTGCACAGTATATATGGCAGGGATGAATTTACAGTGTACCTGGATTGCAATTAAAAAAAGCTTATTTTAACTCTAACCCCCACTGGTTGCTGGTCTTAACCTTCCCTTTCACACAAAGTTAAATTTTGTGCACAGGTGCTGTTGGTCGTTTTTTGAGGTATGCCAAACCCTCTGCAAAAGCCAGCTGTTTGGGCCTACCAGACATATCCCCACAGAATTTAACACTTACTACTCTTTAATTCTGAGTGACTTGGGTGGTTAGGGTTTAAGAGAATACTTATTTTGAAATTTGTGTGACATACGCTTTGTGTAACATTTCTCTTCAACAAAAATTGTTTAAAATTCTATTTACTGCTATTGGTCTTTTTATGGAACAGATAAATGTCATTTTGAAGCTAGATTATTGTTATGTACATTTTGTATAAGAGCACTTTACCTTTGTAAAAGGAAATATCAGCTGCTTGGTAGGCCATTGACGTCAAGGTTGGGTACATACTGAAGAAAGCAGCGAGGGTGGCTACTATGTCACTTTCGGCTGGTATTTCCTTAGCTGAGATAATTTCTATCAGCTGAAAGGTGAAAAGCAATCCGGATTTGAATTCTACACTCCACTAGGTACACATACAATTTGAGAAACTCAGACCCCTTCATATTTTGGAATGGCAATTTAAAACCTTTAATTCTCCAATGTTACATAATGCCTACATGTCCAAAATATAGTTTGATCATAATTATGTCCAAATAAGCAAAGTGTAACTTTTGAGCAAGACATAAGTACAAGACCAGCAATTTTGACCTAAAATATACTCTTATGAAAAAAAACTCAATTCTTTCTGTCACCTACCTTCATCAATTTTTTTGCCCTTGCATCCAGAGTTTTGCAGTTGGACAAAGAGCTTGGAGTCTGAGGAAGTGGCAATGGTACATAAGCACTTGGTTTTTTCTTGGAGGTAGCCAGCCTTGCAAAAATGATTGAATGGCCAGCTGACATACTCGACCATTGCTCCAAGTGCAGGCTTTCCCGTGTACGCAGAGTTTCAACCTCGGACTCCAACTGTTGCAGCGACCCTTGAGCTCTTGGTTCTTCTGTTTGAGCTCTTTCGTTTTGTCCTTGAGCTCTTGGTTTTCCTGTGTCAGCTTCAACCTCTCCTCCTCAGAAGCTGCAAGAGCTCTTAAAAGATTACTCTTCTCAATGTCTCTTGAATCAATTTTTGCTTGAAACAATATCATGTGTTTGTGTTGAGCAATTATCTTGCACTGTTTTTGATCTATTACTTGCTTTTCTGAGGCAAGAATACAGAGTAAATTTCTGATACAGCAAGAATAGTCATATTTAGTTCTTTCACTCTTGAAGAGTGCTTTTTTCAGTTGTGTGGTTGTCTTCAGTGCATCGATATATAAAATATCAAGATCGTACAACCTTTCAGACAGCTTGGCTTCCTGCATGTTGGCATTTTTGAGCCATTGTTTTTTCTTTTGGTAGCTCAGCCGTGTCTCTTTCATATCAGTTTCATATTGTTCAATGATCCGTTTCACTACGTTA
Source organism: Acanthaster planci (assembly GCF_001949145.1). The sequence continues at coordinate 46,505 of NW_019091773.1, read as the reverse complement.
ATATCGTTCTGGGCATCGTTATTTACATCGACCTCATCCAACTCGAAATCAAATGGGCACTTACAGAGTTCATCTTTTAGAACCCTAAGGGCATGACTATTTGCAGGTTTCAGCCAAATAAACTGTCCAATGTCACATAAAACTACAGCTGGCTTTAATTCCACAAATTTCCCGGGAGCACAATCCCAAGGAAACGAAACATGCTGCCCGTTTTCCACACCATCAATTTGAACTGGGTGGTTTTCAGTATTGATCACAGTGGTGCATGCTTGATCATCATTCTCTGGCTCTTCTGATCTTACTAAACACTCCCCTTTGCATATCTCATCACCCACCCATGCCATATAGATGCCATCTTTGTCCTGAAACACGACGGGCTGATTCTTGGCATCAGACAAGTCTAACTGGTCTTTCCTTTTCTTATGTCTTCCTTGGAGCTTAGGTCTTCCACCTTTATAATACCATTTCTTAACACCTGCTCCTACTTTACTGTCAAACCGATTTGTGGGTGGTAAACCCTTTTAACCTTCAGGATCTATAGTTCCATTTGCTGCACATGACAAGAAATTTATATGGATATCTAGGAATGGATGGGCAGTTTTTGAACCAGAAAGTGGAAAATATAAATAAAAGAAATGTATAACTCTACAAAAATTTGATATATGATAAAGACTTCCTTTTTATGTACCAGAGAAGAGACAAGAGGACAGGATCGTAATAAAGGAGAAGAGGCGCAGCATGACACAGGATTAGGATCACCACCCTGTTGAATTAAAAAAAAAGTAGAAACAATGAAAGCCACAGAAATTCCATATACTTGTCATCCAGTGTACAAACTTATGGTACTAGTCTGAGAAAATCAAAGTGTTTTCTTGAAAATGCTTGTATTTTCTCACTCCTGACATCAATTTTTCGGAAATGTGGTTGCTTTCTGGAGGCTGACAAATCATTCTGGGAAAAAATAAGTGAACTTCGTATAGACCTATATGGAAATCTTGACATGTTGAATTTATTAATCAAGTTAACAGTTCTTTGTATTCGCAAACTGAACACTTTGTACAAGGAAACAAGCCAAAAAACTTTGTTTTATTCAGCTTTACGTGATCTGAAATAACATGAAAGTTCAGGGAAACATTAGGACTTCATTATATTTCTGCACTTTTCATTTGGCCCAAAACATTTGGTTGGAATTTTTCTATATAATGTGATGTTCTTTACCCTTTTTGTTTTTACCTATATGTTAAGATTAATAAGCAGTAGGCCTACATATCATACATCATTACATGTGTATCTTTCCAGCTTATCGACCCCTTTTCAAGATTCCTTCAATTCAGTTCACGGTCAAGTAAATTATAAAAACTACTAGCAAAATGGTTTCAATTTAACTCGGTGGAAATTATGACCTCATACATATTAATCTGAGTGGACAGGCCCCAAGAATCATCTCGATGGATACAACAACGATTCTCATTGGTCAATTTTCTAATAATAAGTCGCTTAAGCTCCCATCGGTACGCCAATTGTAGCAACACTTCCTTTACCTGCATATTTAATGAGCAGCTTCGAATACGTGACGTCATCAACCGTTTTTTCTGGCCAATAGGAACGCGTGCTCATCGGAGGGAGGGTGCTAGCCTATTCATTCATAAAATAACGTTTGTAAAAGCCTTGATCCTCCGACTCCCCATGCGGGCGAGACGGATGTACATGTACATGTAGGTTTAGCGCTGGGAGGTACATGTATATGCCATGCAATAGTTTCTTACTCTTTACGTCAAATTTTTTTACAACTGGTGTATCTATCTATTTATTGTAAAAAATGACTGCAATTGAGCTATTTTTGCTGCGAGAGCCTTTTTAAATAAACCATTAATAAAATAGTGGGGCTACTTACCTCCAAGCATTAGTATCTGAGGCTTGTAGTACACGTCCTTGTCACTGCTGCTGCCATCAGCATGGCTTGCCGCGTCACCATGCCACTGTACTAAATACGCTTTCACTGAGTCAAAGTCCTTCGCTGCCTTTGGTTTGAAGTTCTTGATGTAATGTATAGGAACAATGTCCTTCTCGTTGTCCTTTAAGTACCTCACAAAGGCAAATTTTATGGTCGAAGTGATATCTCTGACTAACTGATGTTACTGTTAGGGTTTATACTAGTTCTAGACAATTCAAAAGCTGCGCGTGTGTGCCATGTATGCATGACATGCGCTAGGAACGTGGTATGGTTCCTTGCCCTATGAGCTGCCAGTTTCTAGCATGAGTCAGTTCTGGGAACCAGACTTAAAGACAACCACATCTTAATGATACCTATATAACTATGTACATGTAGGTACGGTATGAGGGTGGCCTGGGCCTAAAGCCGGGTTTAGAGCAAGCCCTCAGCTGGGGAATTCCCAGCATTGTCGTGGTTTGTTGTTGCATCAGGTTGTAGTCCTAAGGCAACTGAACTGGACTCACCACCTGAAGAGGTGAATGTTCCTGGCAATCCGCTTTGGTGAAACCTGCGCTGAGACTCCTGGCCTGTCTGCTCGTCACTAGGGTTGGGCACATTGCTGCACTGGTATCCTCCGCCATCGATCTGCCAACTGATGTGGTGGCCTGATCCGCTTCGACCGTAGTGGGGAAGGCTGCGGCACTCGTTGGCACTGACCTGGACTCAGCAGCTGAGGACTAGCGGGGCCGACCGCGGGGGCGACGGGAGCATACGGTGTAGGCGACTGTTGAGCCCGGCGCTTCTGCTGCTGTTGCCGTCGGGGCATACTGTGCTGTGACCGCTGCTCGGCAACCCAGCTGGGAAAGGTGTTGGCAATCTCAGCAGCTCGTCCATGTACAAAAAATGTTGCAAACCTGTAGCACGCAGTCCCAGGAAACCAATCCGCAAGCCAACGCCTGTAAATGCGAGTGTAATTTACTGCTACCGAAGCAGCTTGCCGATGGGGGGAAGCTATCGTAAAATTCAGCAATCCAGTGATGGCTGCTGCAGTCTTGGCGATTGAGACAACTGTATTTCAAAGTTCATTTTTCAGATTTTACCAATGGCGCACACCACCTTTAAACATCTGAGGTTGACAGTTTTCTTCTTCAAACAAAGCAGCAATTCTGGCCTCCAGAGTTCCACCCCGTCCTTCTCTCACTCTCTCACTTTCTCATGGAGTTGCTGCCATGACAATGAGGTGTTTGCACATTGGAGGAGGCAGAGCCACTGCAGTTTTCTTTGACTTTCAACCATCTTGAGGCAGAAGACAAATCACTCCAATGTACTCTGCAGTAATCACATCGTAGCCCTTTTGATTCTACCAACAGGACACACTTCTTATGTCTAGTTCCATCCACGAATTCACCACTGTCGGTGAACTTTATTGGTATCTGACGTTCTGGCTCACATTCAACACCAGAAAATCTGGATATCCAACACATGGATGCATGCTGTCAACTTTGTTCCTTTCTTTTTTCCCTCTAATTTCAAAACAACTCAGTTGGTTACACAGTTCTCGCTCTGAGAAAGGGCATGTACAACATCTCTATTACAACAATTTGTGTAGCTTGTGAAACACTCAACTGTCAGTCTTTCCACTTCACCACTTAGCTCTGTCGGTTGAAAAGAACCAACTGAGCAAGTGTAGCCTGTGTGAAAACTGTCCAATTCTCCTTTGAAGGGCAATTTATCAAGGATTTGGTTTTGTCAGAGAGGACTCCTTTGGGTATTCTGATGGACTTAGCATACATCCTCTGTCAGAGGAAAACACATTTTATTTATTCCATCTTGTTTCCAATGTTTTCAGAGCTTCTTTGGATACCTTCTCTGACCGAGGATTCCACTCCACTCTGAAAACTGTTCCGTCTACACACTAAGTATTGTTTGAAAAATGAATCATACATGAAATTTTCAGTTAAGGTGTTAGTCACATTTGATTGATTTTACTTTCTTGAAAGCATCCTCAAGAGCATTAATGCCTGCCCCGTCAACCATCAGGTTAACATGGGTGGAGAGGCTTTGCTCATTGCTGATTATCCTTCTCAATGCCATGATTACAATCCCACAACTATCTCCACACAACTTGGAGAATGTGGAAGCTGCAAAGAAGCAGTGTTGCCTCTGGAAAGACTGAATGCACTGTCTTGCTTGTAGAAAGAGCATCGTCAGTGATGAACACTCTTGGAACGTGCTCACCTCTGCCTCCAAAACAGTCATCAGGAAGAATGGACTTCTACAGCTGCAAAGATTTGGTGAGCATTTCCTTCTGTTCACTTGATGTTATAGTACCAAACCACCAAGCTGGAGGCCACCAGCACAACTATGAGTCAGCAGTGAAAAGACCTTGCTTCCTTGCTGATCTGCACTTATCAACACGAATAGATTGAGAGGTCCTGATTATCTTACATGTACTTGACAATCGTGTAGACTAAAATTCCTCAAGGCTGGTCTAGACACCAAGACCAGACTAGATGACAAACTAATAACTGTTACCTGAGTTTGAGTGTAGTAAGCCTTGTAGATCAAGGCAGTAGATGATGTCGAGCAGGTAGATTGCAGGCAATTCTATGATATCATTTATAGCCATGTATTGATAACCTGTGACTGCCCCACTAATTAACTCTGTCAATGTCATTTGTAACCGATATTTGAACGTTTTCTGGTCACATACGCTTGATATGTTGTCACACATGACCAAAAATTACAGGATATAGGATTTCTGCTGGTTTAGTGTTTGATAAGAGTGATGTTCAGCAGGCAATTGATGTCTGATGATTATATATTTTGACAACACTGCAGATAAAACTGACAATCTATTAATTGAAATTTCAGAAGACATGCACAACGGCTAAACAAAATGTTGTTGTGGACAGTCCATGTGTTCAAAATGCATACAGAATGCACAATTTGTAAAAAAAAAAGAGTTCATGGCAAGTTGTCAAATCCTGCCATAGTTTGAATCTTCTTTTTGGTAATTCAACGTCTTCAGAATTTTGTGGCTGAGTCTTCATGTTGATCATAGTTGGTAGTGGAAGGTTTCAGGTATAGCATTTTGCCAATAAAAAAAATAGGTTACATGCATACCATGGTAATGTAACACATGGCATGTATGGTAGCAGCCATACGAAGGAAGAGGGTGACCTCTTTTGTTCCTTGATAAAGGAGACTCAGGGAATGGAAGAGGCAGTCTCAATCCCCTTTGCTTATAAGGGCAACTAAGCCCGATGGTGTCTTCTTCAGGTTTGTTCATCTGTAAACAGAATGTACATACATAATATCAACATACGATTCACCACTTAGTGCAATAACCATTTTACCATCATAACTAGTACATGTAGGAAAAGTAGGATTAACGTTAAGCCCTGAGGATTTTTTCTACCGTTATGTGAAATTCAATTTAATGACTATGTGGATGTACTAAACTGAAACAATGCATGGTATTCAACATCAGAACTGAAGTATAACAATGAAATTAGTGCAACAACAAAAGGCATTTGAAATTAATTGAAATTGAAAGAGAATCTACTTGTCAAAAACTAGCAAGATTCTAACCCTAGCGAATATTTTCAGATGTCTACCACACCCCTTACAGTTGGGTATTTAGAATAGTTAAATTATAACAAGTGGGTTACAACACAGCAGCTTTGCAAAAATAAACAAAAATCACATCTTGCTACATGTACCTACAGTACGCATAATCAATCTTGCATTTCAGTGGTAGCATCCCTGATTTGAATTGCTTTTGCCTTACGCTAGAATACCCCTTAAAAAGTGGCACAGATTATCAAAGTCTTCCCATGATGTACATTCGCTGAGCTTTTGTAGAACAGCTCCATAATTACCTATTATACCAATACATATACAAACACATCAGTTGCACTGTCTGACAGTATACATTGCAAATAAAGAAAGCACACTGTGGTTTGGGTATGATGAATGCTTTAGCAATCCTGCAAGTCTGCAAGAATATTTCCTTTTTAAGAAGTAGTTCTTGCTGGTGAGCCAGGTGGTGTGGCAGAGCTATCTGGTTGCGAGGCACTGGCTGAGGCACCTACTGATATGCCAGATAAATCTGGCAATGTGCCACAAGTTGGCTGCTTGATGAAGCCCCTTGTGCATCAGTGGATGAGACAGTGCTATTTGCAGTGTATGTTTCATACACTGTGCTCAGTCTCTGTATCTCTTGTAATTAAATATAATGTAGCTCTATGGGAAACATCTAATGTCAGAAGGATAATAATGGTCCTTTTGATGAATGCCATCAAGGGTGTGTCCCTGTGAAGTGACCACTATTTCCAATAGATCCCCAAGTGCCACTTGGAATTGGAAATGTGGACACTGGAGTTTGTCAATAACAGTAACTTGACTGTTATAGCCCATTAAACAGAACTGGACCTACTGTTCTCTTTGAACGGCAATATGTGATCTTCCAATCCTAATGTCTGAAATATTCCATCTATTTTTAGTGTGGCAGAGCTGCCAGTCTGATAACAATCACTACCAATAATTACAATTACCTCTTCACCAGCCAAAGTAAAAAGTGGAATGTATTTATCTTCTTCAAGCACCAAATTTGTGGTGGGCATTGTGCTCACTACACTGACAGGTTGGCCTACATTTCAACTTCTTTGTGCTTTGGGATCCTCACGGTTGGTTTGTCAATGTTTGTCAAAATTGCCTCTAACAACATGATTGCCTCCCACACAAGAGGGTAAAGCTGATGGCTACTTATACCAAGGGAAGGAAAGTATCTGATGGACCCCTTGCAACCCTGTATTCCACGTACCTCAGTATCACTACATGGCGGGCAGTACAAAGACCCTCACCTTGACATCTCTTCTCAATCTGCAATGTTTCATTTGCAATGTAGCCCACATTGTCAAACCCCACAATAGCTACAGACCTGACCGAGTAGACCAAAGTAGCCTTTATCTCCATCTCATCAAATAAGATGCAGATTTCCCGCTCGTGCTGCTGACAAGACTCTAAGCCTATTTCCTTGGCAACACATAGCACAGGATCTGCACTGAAACCAGGAGCTGGATTGCCAAAATGGATGTACTGGTGAAGCATATTTGGATGGGGTAGTTTAAGAAAGCCACTGTCCTGAAGAAGGTTGTATGTTGATGAGGATTTGCTCTGCAAAGCAATACAAATCCTAAATATGGCTGGATGCCCTCATACATGTAGGCCCTTGCCGGACTGGAACACTAATTTCTGTTGCTCCCACAACAAACTAGCTGGTGAACCCTCACTCAATGCTGATTAGAACTACTCTTCTCTTTCCCTCATTGCCTGCTGGAAGTAAGCCTCTTCTTCGCTGCTGACCGGAGCACACTCTTGCTTCAGCATTTCCTCAATATGTACCTGAAGGGGCATATTCTTCTGCTTCAGTGCTTTGTTATCCATTCTCAAAAGCTTGACCTTCGTCTGCAGCTCAGAATGAGAAAACACATCACTTCTGAAACTGGAAGAGACAGTTATTTCTTGTGATGTCCTACTATCAACCCTGGATGCCAAAACTTTCAAATAAACTTTAAGCCAAACTGTAGAGCGCTGTGTGCCAACTCCTGCACAGTACATGTACCTCTCAGAAATATAGGACCTTTTCACGATCAATTCACTGCGAAGAATTCGCAATTTGGGTGCATTTTGAAAAATAACACTTGTCGGGGGAGTCCTTTCTTTTGCAAAGGTAAAGGCCGATTCGCGAAGACTAGGGCTAGGTCATTACTCATAAAGTAGGATTGGGTTACTTCTTTACCCACGATTACCTTTGGCAAGTCGAGCACACTCAAATGGAAGCCTGGAAATGAAGGAAACAGCTGCAAAACCGCATCAGTAGATATAGCCTCTGCATAAGCTGGCAGCCGGAAACCAACTGTGTTGTTTCGTCTGTGGAAAAGGGCATCTGTCAAGAAGCTGGCCTCTTCCTCCGACATGTGCTCGGTTTTCCTGATCTGTCTCACATACTGCCCGAGGCTGTCACTGACTCCACTCCCCTTTAGATCTTTTGTGAATTTGAAGATGATTCTCTGGTGGTATGAGCAGGAAACTGATGCTCCAACTCGGCCCAGATTTTGATATCCATCATGTCCATCATTTGCCGTTGGACTCTTTGTAGCCATTGAAGATTTAATGCCTCCTGCTGGAATGTGGTAAGGTCAGTTTCCCTTCGTTGCAGTTGGCTCAGAAGGTTGAGAAGAGCACTACCTGGCAGAGACAAGAACTGTCTAAAAATGTACAGCTTGAAATCGCCCTTGCCGGTAACTTTTTCCTTCTTTCATACAATGACACTCTTACGTTCCCCTCTCTTGTACATTGTCAGTACCTTAATTAGTACACTGAAGATTTCAGACTCTTGCCCCTCCAAAAAGATGATGATGCGCATGGTGTGCCCATTAGGTTCCTGTTGAACATCAAATGGAAAAAAAATTAACATCAGTACTTGGGACAGACTACAGGGTGTATCAAAGAAGTTGACACTTTGAAAAGGTGCCCCAAAACTAATATTGTATAATCTTATGAAAATCCTTTTACATCGCTCGATAGACAATGGTATGCTGCTATTTTTGTGCTGTGGCACATACTCGGCATACCATGCATAAGTGCTCACAGGCTTATCACACTAAATGTTAAATATCTGTTTTGCGCCTAAAAATACTGGGATGAAAATAGTGTCTGAGATCATGAGAAGCAACATTCATTTAATATGCTTTCATAGTGTACTTTTTATGCACCATGCATAGTCCATTTGCCAATCAAATGCATGGATAGAAATGGATACTTCACATGCCATGCATACATTTTATCATCTATTGTGGTAGAAATATATCATTCATCCATTGACCAACAAATTACAGATTTTTTTTGAAAAGGTGCAGACTCCTGCCTCAAAAAATTGACGGTTTTCAAACTCATTTTCCATATAAATTATATTTTGTTACTTGAGGCTCTGAATCTTTTAAACTTTCATGGGATTCTTCATTCGTTTGCTATGTAGTCCTAATCCTATTTTGTTTTAGGATGCTCTTACTTCTTAGCAGAATTTCAGTTACATTTTTAGTTCCGTTTAAACCACACAATTCAATTTCTGCATTTCAGGCAGTTCAAAATTAATAATGACAAGCTCCTTTTGTACAGTTTGCAGACTTTACACTATGTCATGTAGAATGGGAGGGGGTAGTAAATCTCAATCGGACGATAATATACTTCAATGAAATTTGGCAGTGTCATAGAGGCATACCTACTTATCATCTGTGTGAAATTATCTGTAAATAATTTTAGTTTTTGCATAATTATGACTCCTTAATTATTGAATTTGCCTTTTGTTCGATGTACTTCTGTGGACAAAGTCATTGGGGACAAGACCAAAAACATTCTTCCTGTTCTCACGCGTGAGAATGGGATGGAACGTCCAATTGTTCTTTAATCCCACTGCTCTTTCGCGTGCAGGACAGGCCCCATGCTTCGCGCAAGTGTGGTGGGCAGCAATATAATAGCGCGGTCACGGTGTGTGAACACACACTGATCGACCCTACGCAACAAGAAGTATCCGATAAACGTACATATGGGCACTCATGGTTTGATTCCCTGTGGATACAGAACATTTGTTAATCTGTGAAACGTTTTTTAACCATACTTTTCTATTTCTTTTGCAGGTGTATCTCAAGGCAAAACCTTTCCACAAAATCATGCACAGTTCAAGAGTTTCATGAGAAAGACACGAAGAACTCCTGCCTTTTAAAAATATAGGTTTTGAGGCAGACAAAATGTTTGAGAAAGCTTCAATAAAATACAAAGTAAAAAAGTCGGCCAGCATTTAATGGGCAAGAGTTTTTAAGGTGGTAATCAGATCTGCCGACCTTCTGGAGTCAGAAATTGAAAATGATGAGAGAGAAGTCTTGTATCCGCTGACCAAACATTTACAGATATCCAATTTGATTTTTTTTTTTTTTTTTGCTTTGGCTTTGCTGTCCGACCGACTACGAAGCCCCCCATTTCAATTGTGTGCGCATTGGTTCCCGGCAGGTAGTGGTAGTGGTGAGGGATACCTCTTTCCTACTGAAAAAATGCATTCTTTCCGACTTGAAAACCCGTTTAAGACATTGTAACTTTTTCTTGGCTTCCTTTTAACGCTATCGTAAAAATCCGAGCACCAACATTAATAAGCCATGAGAATGAAAATTTTAGATTTGCGTCCACCGCCCGCATTGTGTCCAAAACACCCAGCCAAAAAAAGTCATTATTTCCAAATAATTATTTTCAGAAAAATGCAGGAATAAAAAAATCCATTTCAAATACTAAATCATACAGCAGCAAAAGCCAAAGGGTCTAGTATGCGTATATCTATGCATACCTACCTGCTACACGAACGGTCAAATTTTGTAAGACTGATAATGCCTTCGTGTAAAGCACTGGCCAGGCCCGGCCATATTGTGCAAGCAATCCGTTAGCACTGCGAGGCCGTGTAGCTTCCGTCCCGTTGCGTGTCCACTTGCCTTGGCCAGCCAGCTGCGAGAATACAGAACGCGGCATCCAATCAAAACTTGTTCTGTTTGACAACTTAATGACCTTGTCTGCCTTATATGGAACGTGAGGTTATGGCTAGCTGCAGCTGGCATGCCAATTATTGAACTGAATGTGCATTAAGCTCAATTGAATATAGAGAGAATTTAGCAGAGTCATGTACCAGGGAATGCGGTATATTGCATGACACTGCTGATCTTTTATGAATTCTTTAATACTACATACTTTACATATTCATCGCACTTGGCCACTCCGCACTCCGCACACCGTCGTATACGAAAAATAATGCATAATGAAAAATCCTCATGTTTTTCAAAATATTCCGGACGCAAATGCAAAACCTCATTCTCATGGCCTTATGAATGTGCTCTGCTCGCCTTACATACATGTACTTTTCCTGGCCTAAATGTACATGCAAAAGTCAAATCCCGACAAAAAGACTTGGAAACGTACAGTAATTGCATTTTATTTTTCAAGGCATATATTCAGGGTTTGAAATTCGTTTTTTAGGGGCCTAGACCATTTTGGCACCAAGGCCACTAAAAAGGGCACGGAGGCCATTGTTGAAAATTGACAAGGGCCCAAAGGCAAATTTGTCAAAATACAATTTGTTCAACCTCTTAAATGCATTCTTTTGCTTTATTGTGGAAAAAAGTTGACCCATGAGCAAATGTCCAATAAGCAGGTAAAACCTAACACCAGGAATTGTTATACTCTATGAACAGGGCATGAGTTGCACATAAATGATCGTCAAATTAATTTAATTTTTTTCCTAACACTGTAAAATGTGTGCACATCCCTTTTGTTGACTTTTAGGCTTTCAAGTAACCCTTTTGTACTGATGCCTGTGAAAATTGACATTGATATTTTGCGGCATAATGAGTAAGGTTAGAGTGCAAATTGCATTCACTGATTCACAGATCTGATGCAGTCTTGTATGTAGTCATCTTGTTGAAGTACATCTTCATCAGGATCTGAGGGCTCAGACTCCGAGCCAGAACTGTTCGAGTCATGAATCTGTTCGCTGTGTTCAGTGCCAGGTGCTTTTCTTGGGCCATATGGTTGTATGAAAGGTCGCTTAGCATGAAGACCCTCGCTCCACCAACGTTGGACAGCAGTCGTAGCATCAAAGACCTCTGGTTTCAGCCCTTCGGTGGATATTTTCAGCAGATCTTCGATAGTTGATGTCTTAAGTCGAAGACGCCAGTCGCCCTGAAATCATTTGATGTGGGAAAACTGTCGCTCAACCCAGGACGTTGACACTGGCAGGACCAGCAAGATTTGCATCAGATGTTGAAGATCTGAATACTTCTCCACCTTGACGGTCAGGATTTTTTTCCAGAGCGAAAGATACTGGCCATGTTGGTGATGGCACACAATGTCGTACTTTGCTTTTGACCACTGACGATCAATGTTGGCAATATTACAGTCCTTCTGAAGGAGCAGTGGCTGAAAGTGACTACAGAGGGCCTTGACTTCATCTACTCCATACTCCATCAGTGCATCAATGTCTGTATGATAATTGCTTGGATCCAAAATGTCTGCCGCCAGTAGTACCGGATCAGTACTGAAACTGGAGAATCTTTCTCCAATATTATGTATGATCCGATCAACAATCTTTTCCATCTGCCTCTTGAAGGGACCAGTGGGTTGGGCTTTGATCTCCACACCGTGGAATTTGAATACAGCTGGAGAGTCTTTTGCGGCTTCAAAGGCTTCATCGGCCTCAGCAAGGACTTGTCGTAAGTGGGGACCAGGTGTGTGTTTCTTCCTTCTGATGGCTGCCTGGGTCATTACCACATTGCTTCTTGCAGCGGAGACGGGGATGTCATCTTTTTGAAAGTTGGGGGACAAGTCAGCTAAATCATCCACCAAATCTTGGTAGAGGGCCATGTGGAGAAAGAACTTACTTGAAGTAAGGAGCTTTAAGTAACCTTTCATTTTGACTGCATCAGCTGCTGTGATGTTTCGGCAGATTCCGGCTGACTGATCCTCAAACTGCCTTATCACACTAATGTAATTAGTGGCAAGGCAGTTCAATGCCTTTCAGCGATGGTCGATCCAATGTGTCCCCTGTGCACATGCTGGTTTTACAACATGCTGTTTAAGCAAATCTGCCATGCCTTCAGCTCTCGCCACCTCTTTGCAGATCGACGGTACAAGTAATACAGTTGCATCAACATGTCGTCAATCTGAAAAACTAAAGAGACAGGATACCTAAATGTTAGCAAATGGAACTTGAAACATTCAGCAGAAAGGTGATCAGCAATTTTGCAATAGCAGGCAGTTATTTCATTCAGATTACCTGGCCGAAGTAGGTGTTCTTGAATGCATCTTTCAATGAAAGCTCCAAACGGTGTGCAATGAAGTGAACCCTGACCATCCATGGGGCATGAGTGGTGTCCTGAAGTTTAGTCAAGACTCCATTTACTCTCCCAAAATTGACTGATGCACCGTCAGCAGCTGCTGCCACCAAGCACTTCTGAAGATGTAGTTTGTGGTCCTGACAAGTCTTGGTGATGGCTGCAAGTACTTTATCAGCGTCACACTCGCTTGGCTCGGCAATACTGAAATTATACATAAAAGTTAAAATAAGAACCTCTGATGTGTGTTGAGATTCTTTGGGTAACACTCCAGCACTCTTGCAGAACTTGTTATTTTAACTGTTTTTCTGCTGTACATCTGCTATTTTACAACTCTGATTTTTTAATGAAATTTCTTGGTATTCCATCAAATTCGTATTCTTAAATTACACAATTTTAATACTTACCCAAGCAGTTTTATCTTTGGACTGCCATCTTCGATCACCTTGATGCTCACTACCTCTTTTTCTGAAGTAGACTTGTCGAAGCTGCCGTCAAACAGGAGTGGGCAATAGAAAGGCTCCACAGAGAACGATTGCTTCAGCTGGTCAGTCATGCTCCCAGCAATGTGACTGATGAAGTTCCGACAAGCTTTACCATGTGAGTAGGTTGTTCCTAACTCAACACCATGCTTGCATTCTAAGGCCAATTATGTACTGTAGATTTCGAATGGCTGTTCGCAGTATGCCACAGTGTATGCAATGTCAAACAATTTTAGCATTTTGTCTTTCGCGTTGTCAGTAAATGTTTGAAGTTGCAGAACCACTACAGCTTCATTGCGAGGGATGTTGGCCTTGATTGCAGCATGCCTATTGGAAAGCCATGGCTTAAAGTTTGTGTACATGTATGCTTTCCTACGGGAAGTGGTCATGGATGCACATGTACTGTATGCATATGTAGAACAAAATCTGGACTTGCAATGCACGGAAGTGTATAAAAAATCTGGAGTCGCAATGCCCTTAATCAGCTTATAGAAATCATTGAATCCACTGGCGGCCATTTTACCCAGCCAAATACAAAGCTTTGCTTTCGATGGCCGCCTTTGTTCTTCCTGACGTCTATAGAAGGGAGCCAACCCATGCTTTTGTATTCGACTCGGGAAAATGGCCGCTGGGTGGCTTCTTTTTCATACAAAGGCATTGCAAGTCCATGTTCCAGCAAAAAAAAACATTCGGTTCGTTAGTGCACTGGTGGTACATGTTCTTGTTGTCCACAGAGTAGATGATGGAACAGGAGTTGAACTTAGATGCAGGTTCCAGTACATAGCGAACCCTGGCTTCGTAGAAATGGCTGTTGTCGTTGGACTTACGAACCGAATGTTTTTTTGCTGGAACTCGGGCGTCGATCAAACCTTGGTATTCTGCGGATGCTTTGCCCGGAATGCCTTATTTGGTGGCTGCATCCAGCGGGCTATCGTCCTCACACCTGAAATAAACAAAGGATGAAAAACAAGTTGGCACTATATTTAATTAAATGTAAGATCTGTTTTGGTGGTTGATATGAACTTCATTCGAAACTATCCAGAAATATGTGTAAAAGGATACATTTGTGCCAACATGTCAAAAAAGGCCTATTTCGAAGTCCTTTTAAAAAAGTCTTTCGATGATGTATTGTTAACCTATATCGCAAATTCTTTCAGTTCAAGTGCACTTTCCTCTTACACGGAAGTATATTCGCAAGCACTACAGCTGATAGTACATACGTGTAGATATAGGTTGTTCAAATGGATTTTACATGTAAATTGACTTTTAGACCTGGTGGTGCGAGTTAGTACGGGTACAAGTTGACCTGTGAGTGTTCACATACCTATATTTGGCCTTTCGTTTTGCAAGTTTGGGATAGTGTGAAGCAGGTGTTGCTTCACTTCCTTCTAGGTAGTACCAAAAGTGCCAGTGTCTTCCTGCCGTCTCTATGAGCCTTAAACCCGTTTCTCTCAGTGAAGGAGCGTGCAGCGTCCACGACTTCAGGATACATATCATATAATGTTTGAAAGTACGTGTACATGTACATGAATAACATTGCATAGTAATACATTGAAATCATTTTAATATAACTAAATTCATTGAGAACAAAAGAAATAAAGAGAATCAAACAATAAAAGAGCGTCTTCATTTTACTCCCGTTTGTTGATATCTCTTCCTTGCAGATTGATGTTTCTTTGTGTTTACTCCTTCAAAGATGGTGTTTAGAGTAAGAGACTTTTGGTTGCTAATGCTGCGACATTGAAGAGGCAGCAGAGTTTTGTACAACTCTGCAGTAAATTTATGTCAAAAATTCAAAGAAATTATTTACCTTCAACTTTTTCGCCTAAAAGGCTGAGCTCTACATCGAAAGCAAAAACGTGGTAACCCAAACAAGTTTCAAAGTCAGTGAATGGTGAGGAACTCAGCACAAATGATTCATTCCCTTTTAAACGTCATCATTGTACCAAAACATTAGAGAAAAAGATACTATAAAAAATTCAGCGTAGTGCAGTCTATCACTAATGTGTACGCGCAAGAATGGACACGGTGACGCAGAGATGTCTTCCCCTTCATTTAATGACTCAACTCCAAAGGAGCAGGTGAAAACTGAAATAAACACATGAATACAAGTATAAGTTATATTGTAATTTAAGAAAATACACCCCTAGAAGACAAGACAATTGGAAGATGGAGACACTGACAATAAACACACGCCCAGCATATATCCAATAAGTTCAGTCAACAAATACGTAAACCAGCAAGAGACATAGCAAATAATTACATGAAGAATATTCCAACGAGCAAAGCACCTTAAATAATTAGCAAATGTAAGCAGGCACAATGTTCAATTATAGACTGACGTTATACATCAACCACAACTTACAAATCGTATGCGGGGTAGGCATCCCCAAATACACACAGTGGAAAATAACGACGTCCTATCAGCACTTAAACCGGGATATACAGGGGCTTCAGAGGTAACTGCAGTATTCTGGTGGTGCTGAAAAAATAAACGTAATATGAACAAAATAAACGCTAAGAACACATATCGTTACTGGTAAACCTTATTGTACATACATAGGAACACGAGAACATCGACAAGCTATAACGGAAGGCATGGGCTTCTATACAACTTAATGTGACAAGCGAGACCTACGATATCGTCACAACATTACACTGCACATAGCCGAATATAAATTATAACACAAGGCACAAAATATGGGAAGAAAAAATGAACAGCACTCACAGCTTCCAATGACGTGACGAAGACTGACACGAAAAGAAAGTTCCCACCCTAAATATACCCAATGAGTCCAGTACACACGAGAAGCGCATGCCGCAATGCTATTGGCTGAATAATGCGACATGACCCAGGAATTCCATGTAAATTAGCTAATCGTGAATAATAATACATTAAGAGAATAAAGAAGCATGTGACCCGACATTCCTAGGAACAAAACTGAGCTGGAAGGGACATACTATTCAAATCAAGGAACTAAATAGCAGCGGAGAAAAAAACCAGATGACAAAACTTAGCGGCGACGATAACACAGTCTATATCTTAAAAGTTACCAGTGAAGTATTTTTACACCTAATAAAATAATGAAATACATGTAGGCCTACGTAACTGAGTCTGTGGGCACGTGGGTGTTTGTAGAAAAGATTATCATACGTCTACAGCAATTACTGGCTTGTAAACTCAAGAATTGATAGCAAGCACCATTTATTCTGTCACTGTCTTCGTACATCGCATACCTTTGCTGCTGCCACTGTTCGGAACGTGTTCTTCTCGCCTAATTAGCATAACAAATGCACAGCACAATGGGGCGTTCCTGCCTAGCCAAAAGGCCGAAATGTGCCCCCGTTCTGCCGTGTTGGAACGGGGCCTTTTGTTCACTTTTATTGCCCCCCGTCCACGAACGGCAGGGAACGCGTACTCACGCATGAGAACAGGAAGAATGTTTTTGGTCTTGTCCCTTATGGACTAAAGATTTTGGAATGAGTATAGTTATGAAATTGGTCTGATTCAACCATAGCTGTCAAGGCAAGTTTATAACTTATTTTGGCACTGGTGACTTAGGCAATCAAAAAAATTTCACAGTAAATCACACCTTTGAATCAGCCAGGAAAGCTGTCAAACTAAGTTTAGTTTGCAGAGGCACAATGTAATACATACTTGTTCATGGTCCATGACCAGCAGCCACATACATGGCCTCCTCTGTCGGTGGGGGAGTGCAAGGTCTGTCATTCTCCATTAAGAAGAACTGTACTTCTATCATACTGTCAGCCCTCTTGGATTCTTGCACAGAACATGTACCTATGGGACTCTGGGTCCGCCCCATTCCTCGAGTTCCCACTCCTCTTCCATCAAATCCTGGAAATGAGCTTTAAGAACAAATCAAAACTATGACAAATGATAAACAACTATAGAACTACACAACTACTGAAATATGCATGATCAGTTATGGCCTTCTTTTCTGTGGCTCCAATACAAAAAGGTCAGGAGACCATTTGTCGAATACACATTAATTGCTATTTATGATGTCAGTTTAGAAAAAGATGCAACAAAACATTCACCCCATCGGCCTTACAGAGGTTGAAACATTGTGCGACCTCTCAGAATAAGGGTGTTTCAAGAATGAAAACTGAATCGAAATAAATGGCATATACCATCCATAAGGAGACAGTTACAAAATTTACCAACCCACCCCTAAAAAAACAAAACCAGCTCCCACTGAAAAAGATGGGGTCACATACATGTACATGTTTAGCTGCATCTCAACAGTGAAATTGCCACTTTATTAGGAACTTTCATGGGGCTGGTTAAAACTTATCTATCATTGTTAGAAAACCGCCATTTGATTAAAACAAAGTGCAGTTTCTCCACAGGGGAGAAACAGTACAGATTTGGCAGACCTACTGTATGTTGAGGGACGAGTGTCAATCCTAAAACTCAACTTTTATGTTTCATAGATGACGCTGACAGCAAGAAAAGGAAGCACACAACATCCTGGCCACATGCACAAGAACATACAAATCTAGTGCGAAAAGTTAAATAGCAGATCAATTTGTACATGTACATCAACATTCATTAAACAAATTTTATGGAGCTCAAGAACTCACAAAATTAATCAAGTTAATTTTTGTTACAGCATCTCTTACAGGTAGCTCGATATCATGCCCAGCCTCGTATCTTATTTATGTGGCACGCTTGTGATACATGTATTTTTATTTTGGAATTTGGACATCAAGCTGCTTTGCATTTCTTGATGGTGGAGTTTGTATGCCTGTCGTTAACAAGGTGTCATGAGCTGTGATCTCTGGCAGCAGCATTCCTTGAAAAGGAGAGACTACCTTTTCGATTGGTCACCCTAAAAACTTGATTTATGGCTTCACTCTTTTGCATACTCATATCGTACTGATTATTTTTGAAAAGTCTCTTGCGTGATTCATTTTTTCACAAGTTTCTGTTTCTTTTAAATCCCTCCATCTCTTGGATGTCTTCCACAGTTCTTCTCTCTGCAGCCATGTCTTGCAGGTTCTCTTGGGTTGTAATTTCACAGCTTCCTCAGCTTCAAGGTAATTGGGGTTGCATTTTAGTAATGACCGCAGTGGCTGCATCATTTTTTTTAATATTGAAAAATCCCCAGCAAAATCTTGTCGTGTGTTGCCTGAGGAACATGCATGCCAAGCAGGAGGCAGCACTGGTCACAAAGACTGGATAACCCTGGAGTTTGAGGACATCAGCTGAATGGATGCCGCCTGATATATTACTCTCAGCATGCTTTAATACCTGTGTTTCATACACAAGAATTACTAGCTCCGTTTACAGGAGCTGCCATCACCGGAACAGAAAATTGCAGCCCCAAAGGTTTCAACTCACCCCCCCCCCGTGCAAGATTGGCGTGTGTGCTAGATGGCTAGAGCAACTCACTGATGCCAGAATTTATTTGCTGTTGGCAAAAATGATGGCTGCCTGACATACAGTCCACATGAGGTTCAGCTATGTGTAATGCAAATGAACCGTTGGAGGCTGCAGGGCCACGGCAATTGTCTGGTGGGTATTGACCACTCTGCTGTTCGTCTCGTACAAGTGGACCTGTTTTTTAACACAAAGACCATATTCCAAAATGGAACCCATTCTTTTTCTCAAGAGGCCTCATGCTTGCCTTCACCTCATTGAAGATACCATCAAGGTCCTTTTTGGCTGCCTGTTTTTCTTCAACTACACTTCTGCATGGCTTCTTCACAACATCATCTACAGTCCCTACTTCTCCTTTGCAAATGGGACATTCAAACCAAAATCCACTGACATGTACATTTCCCAACCCAACACAATCGGTGTGGAACCACCCACTTTCGTCATCTGGGCCACATACATCGCATTGGACCCACTGTACTTCATTTTCATTACCATGAGCCATGACTGAAAGTGCACATGCTAGTAGAGCACAGGGGTTTTTGGCTCCCCTTCCTCGTTTTACTGCCTGAACTTTCTGAAAACCTGCAACATATATTCTTGATACTTTTGTTCTTGTTTGCCATCTTCTAGCTCCCTCTCACATTATTCTATAGATAGTTCCATATACATTATTGTATAGATAGTTCCTCCCACCTTGTGTTTAGGATTTCATTTTGTCAAACATATGATATCCACCTTGAGTCCTTTACCAATTGAAAAAGCAAATACATGCAAATATAAAAAAAGTATCTGAGTAACAGCATTGGTTCATGTAGATAGCACATGTTGATATAAATCTTTCTCGTGAGAAGACAAGTTTGATTGATTGAAGCGAATTTGTTATAGTTCTAAAAAGCATAGGAATTTGAGTCATTTGCTTGCTAAAAGCACTTTACACTGTCGACTTTTCTTCCTAAAGAAGATAAGGTCTCCAGTTTGCCTTTAAAATATTACCGGTATAGATTTGTTCACTGGCAGCACATAGTTTCAATTGGTAAGATCTTCTTACCAGTCTGTTTGAATAAGACATTCTAAGATAGAGATCATGGAACTCTTAGTTTTCACAATCCCTGAAGTATTTACATTATTTGTCAGGTTAATTTTCAAGAAATCCACACGTTTCCCTCTGCTTCAATAGCTTCCAGTTGATCAACATATTCAGTTTCATACATAAGTGTAAACCCTCAAATCAATTAAACTCCTGCACCACGCTTTGTTTTCTTTTTTTTCTCTTCTGAATACCAGACCTATTCCAATTCCTTTCTTTCCTCTGACTGTCTCATTCTTGTCATCGCTAAGTCTCTCAAGAAGGTTTGGGACAGGGTTTTTCCTATTGCTGCTCCTTGCCTGTGCAACAATTCATCCCACCACATTAGGAATCTAGACAGTGTATCGTCTTTCAAATCTGCTCTCAAGAAGTAACTCTGCCTCTACTAGTAAGTGCCTTGCTGCCTCTGGTGATTTGGCAATATATAAATGTACTTTCATATTTTTTATTATTTCTGTTGTAGGTACACTTTAGAGCACAACCCACAGTGGCTTACAGGTACATTGTATGTACACATGGCAGGTACAAGTACATGCCATAACCCTTCAATTCAGTATTTCATTCCCCCTTTTGTCCTAGTGATGGCACAAAGGATATTTCAACAGTAACCAAAAAACTAAAGAGAAAGAGATATAAAACAAAGTTGTTCAGAAAATTGAGACTATGAAATTCAAGATGGTAATCACTATGGCCATGGGTGAGGTTGGGCAGGGCCTTGGCATTTATGCCTCAAAGCTTGCTTGGTAATTAGATTGAAATAGTATTTTATGAATTACTTTCCACTGAGTTTTTTTTATATGAAGTTGTATAAGTTATATGAAGTTATGTTATTAACAAAACTGTCTATGATTAAAACTTGAATCAAATATTTGTCAAATGAGACTACATTGTGGATGTATGTAAAATGGTAATGCATCTGAACCTTGGAATGGCCTAACATCAGGGTGTCAGTGGGGTTCCAAAACCTGGCTGACGGTGAAGATGTATTCCATACTGCAGTGTTATAACTTGGGGGTTCACATTTCCCCCAGCAGAGGTCCATGCCTCCAGCAAAGGTCCATGTCGTCACCCCTCATTGAAATTCTAAAATGTACACAACCTACACTTTAGGTGTTGCTGTGGAATAATTTGTGTCCCCAGGCTCCCCCCCCCAAAAAAAAAAACTAAAGTACCCAATTTATGTCACTACCTTCCAAATTTAATACTGTTCGGTTGGTATAAGAGTTTCCAAATGATGATCAAAAATGGTTACCATTGGTTACATGAACCACCATTATTGAGTAAATGCAGCATTTCATCAGACTACCATCCACCACGGTCCATCGTTGGGGCCTTTCCACTAGATGGACCCAATGGTTGCATTACATGGATGCCAGATATTGTTCAACTCTGCTGATGTTTTGCTGAAGACAGTTCAAACGACAGCCTCTCAGTGTTGCTGCTTGGGTGACCTGATGGCTACATAAATAGCAGAATGCCAGACAGTCGAACTGCACTGATGCTGTGCTGAAGACACTTCAAGCAACATCCACTTCCAGCCCTCTGTAGTGTTCCAAACCTGCCACTAAAGTGGCCTCCTCCGTTGTATGATAATGCCAAATGCCATCCTGCTTTGCTGATGCTCTGCTGATATTAAGCTACATCCACTTGATGACCAACAGTGTAAGGCTTGCTAGATTCCTACATTCCTGGATTTCTAGGATCCCAGCAACCTGATGACTAATGATGCATGTACATGTACATACAACAAACATTTCAGATGTTGTATCCTTACAAATCCAAGGAGCCTTGCTGCTACAGTGGCCAATTTGGTAGCATTTTCAGGATGTCAGACACTGTCCCTATACTGTTGACATGGATAAGCCCAGGACAGTTTGAATGGCCTTAATCAGTGATCCACATCAGCAACCCTGTCACCAAAGTGGGTTGGATTCCAGGATGCCAGGCATCATCTCTCTATCACAGTTACTATGCAGATGGCATCCACTTACATCCACTTGCTGCTAGGACAACGTCCACTAACCGTTAGGAATGCCTAATGCTCCTCCACATCATAAAACGTTGATTGAGCTACAACTGCTGCAGTTGCCCAGACATTTTGACATTAACTGAGCTGATCAGTGAAGCACAATACCACACTGTATGGAACAACATTGTAGGGCTGTTGAACAGCATGCAATACTTCCTGACAGTGGATACTCTACGGGGGTAAAGCCTGAAGTCTGAGGAGTGAAGGATGCTGTGGTGGGGAACACTGAGTTAGCCATCTTGGGTCACTTATCAGCCTTTTAAATAGCTTTAGCTGCATGCGTTTGTTGTAATGAAATCCATTACAACAAAAAAAATCCATCATTTCAAAATTCTTATCGGTTGACTATAGGACAAGGCCATCCAACTAATAACAGTGACTTGCATTGAGTGAATAATGGAGGAAGTGTTGCTCCACTGAAACCACATAGCCTTGGAAGTAATGCAATAGAAGGGCATTTATCAGTTAGAATTGGCCACTTGAGGACACTCAACCTGATAGCCAACTGATAATAAATGTATTGGTCTGACCATTCTGTCTGACACCTACCCCATAAGAATTTTGAAGTGGTGCCCAAGTGGATTGTACAGAATTGTTGAACAGCATAACATGGGGAATTGCAAGTCACATATTTTGCAAAAGTGGTCCAGTGAGAGGAAGAGGTGGGGAAAAGCTCTGTAAAATTTGCCGTGGTTGGGCTGCTGGATGACACAGTAGTTGTATTGAGTGTCAAAACAGTAAATGTTGTCTTCAATTGACACTACTTAAGAAGCATCATCAAAAGAACCAACAATTGATGTGTAATTTTCACCAATGGTAGCAATATCATGTGGGGGGGGTTGTCAAAGCCAGTTTTAAGAAAAGCCAGTTTTAAGAAAAGACTTTGAAGTCTTTGCTGACATTGTAAGTAAAGCTAATAATTGTGCACTCCCTTCTGACGCAAATTGAATACTTCTTTGACGCATGGATTTACACATATCAACCAAAACCCTGCATATCTGGCAACACACACAAGTGTGTAAACGCCTTCAATGGTGGACTTCCTATTGTTCCTCTTTTGTTCATACTTTTTCGGAAGACCTCCCATATGTTTTCTACATGTTTCCAACTGTGGACTCTCGGCAACCGTGGACCCTATTGTCCCCTATTGTTATAGGTCCATTTTTGAAGGCGTTTACACACTCATACTTACTCTATGATTGCCATCAGAAGTTCAAGTTTTTAAAACTGGTTTTGATTAAGATTGATTAAGAATTGTCATTTTGAAACTCTCTTAGTTTTTTAATTTTTTTAAAGCTTTTAGGCAGATAATAACACTGTTGTAGTTAAGACCATCCACAAGACCAGTTACAAACCACACACAAGACTATGAACAAGACCAATCACAAGTAACAGGGTGAATAGTGACAAAGAAATACTTTTGTTGCAATTCATCTGAATAGCTTCTGACTTGAATTTTTAGTGTTGGTCCAGTGGGGTCTTAAGATACAGCTACAACACAGAGAAATAAGGAAATAATATCACTCAGCAAATTTACCTGCAAAGTACAAGTCAGCTGAAAACCAGTCCACATACAATGTAGATCAGGTAAATCCCTTACTCAGATGTCTGTATTCAGAAGGTCCATAAATTGGCCTAGCTCAAGTGGGAACTTGTTGTTACGATCCTAGCTGAGCGCAGAAACTCTGATTGCCTTGCCCATCTATACCCCCATCCGTGGCTCTTTTATTTTGATAGTCTGTCTTATTAAAGGATTACTCTACATAAAATTTACTTCAAGCCCACTGTGAAAGCGTGAAGAACTTTATGAGTTACATTTACAATTCCATATGCTCCTCAGTTTTATGTTTCCCCAACCATGACTAGTTTGTGCTGTTTATTAAAGAGTCATTCCATCAAAATTTGACTTCAAGTCTAGTGTGCACCATGTATAAAAGAGACCACACAAGGTGCATCATACCCAGTCTAGGAGAACCGGGGCCGCTTTTTCTAAATGCATCTCTGTAACCTACGAAAACGGTCTGCTATCTACAATCTGAAAGTCCAAAGGACTGGCCCATAAATTTTGTGTCATTAAAGTAAGCATCCAACTCATCACTTCTCTGTATTGGTTGTCAATATGGGAGTGTACCTCCAAATGTATTCAAAAATTTATTACCCTATCAGATTATAAAATTTCCTGCAACTGTTTGATATCTTTTCTTCATAATGTCGCCTTTTATGTATTTTGAATTTCCAACAAATGCTGTAAATAAGAGATGTACTGGATATTCTTTGCAGAAATATTATCTGCATTAAGTCCGTTGAGGAAATATCTTGCATGTGTACCATTCACAATATGATCATCACTGAATACTGGACTGCCAGTTGAAATAATACAGGAAACCATTTTGCCCAATTTCCTTCTTCCATCAACACTCTAACAGGACCTTCACAAGGTGCTAGACTAAGTACATTATCTACAGGTTGCAAACTTGCATGTATCCAGGATCACTTGTACATGATTGCTCATCAAATTCTTGTTCTAAGTTACTTTCATCTATTACATTATCACCCAACAATGATCTGTCCAGTCACAACTGATTATAATTTCTTTGTACCAAATATTACTCTGCTTAAGATAAGTTTGTGCATTTTGAACATGTTCCTGCTTACAAACTAATACCAATCCTTTGTATGACACTTTCCTCTTCAACTTTACTCTTATTAACTAATTGCTACTTTCACTATTTTCACTTGGCAATGCTGCTACTGTATTTTTTAATATGGGATGGATGACACACAAACAAATGGACCATGCATGTTTGAACCATGAAATGGGCTATGTGGGGAGTGCTGCAGCCTTCTCATGAATAAGAAATCCTTATAACAGCTCAGTTCCTCTGGAATATCTACCAAAATGGAAAATTCGTTCATTGAGGCTTATGTAACTATGTCTTTCTAACAACATTTCCTTTGACAGATGTAGCATATCAACCAATATAGCTGACTTCCACTTTCTTACACCAGTATTCAAAATGTCTCAGACATGAGGTCAGTAATGCTGTGTTTTTCTTCGTTACAACTTATCACTTTATTGTTTAGTAAAAGATTTCAACAGACAGTACTGTAGCGCCGGCGGGTCCGGCCGGTGGGGGCGCGGGCTTGGACCCGTATGGAGTTGGCTGGCTGCCCGCGCTGGTTGCGAACGGCCCGCGGTTTTCCCGCCTCGCGCCTGCGCAGTCCCTGCCGCCAGGCGCCATGTTGTGAAAAAAGCTTGTCGGAAGAGCATATCGTGGTGCTGTCAGTATCGCGACAGAATAAAGCAGAGATTTTTTTACCAGAACAGTTGCACCAGCGTGTTGTTCTTAAGGCGTCGAACCCTGTTCAGTGGGCCACGCTACAGTACAAACACACTCACTTGCTATCCTTGCTAATGCAGACTGATGGAATACCTGGAAAAAGGCAACAATGAGTCAGGTGGTACCTGATGATACCCCCACCTACTGAGTGGATAATACAAAGACCAGTGTGATGTTGTATCTGATTGCTTGGCTGTGACCGAGAGTTATGTATGTGTCTATGGAACATGGATTTAGCCACTAACTGGCAGTTTGCATATGTGCATGTACTATTGTCAACCGTAGCCAAGCTATTTGGATGTGGCTTAACATGCTAATCTTTGGGGGACCTTTAACCACAGGTGTATCATCTCTTTACTTAATCCTGTTCACTGATCACAAAAATACTTTTTTAATCCACAATACAGGTTCCAATCCTGAAAAAAATAGAGGAAGCATTTTCTGTTCAGTGTGCACATCGCCATAGGCCTGCATGTCGGCATTTTAAAAAAAAAATTGGGCATAGATGTCCAAAAGCTGCCAAACGTGCTTTACTGAGTGGAATCTTGCTTCTGCATAAATTTGAATGTTTTAGATGAGGTACGGTTAAGTAATACATGTACAGTATGTAGAGTAAAGGAATCCCTGAAGGCCCCCATACATTTGGTCATCTTTTCCAGATGTCATTTCTGTATTATACATTTACATCTGGGAACCAGACAAACGAGGTGGTCTTATGTCATGTGTATGTGTAAAAGCTGGAAATGCTTTTTGTGACGGGATTTGCACTTCACGCGAGACTTATAGAGGCACAGACGCGACTACCAAATTTGTACAATCGCTTTCTGAGGAAGCAGACAAGATCAACTAAACGTTTAAAAACAAAGAGCCGTTGGTCTGGTCACCCGAGTTACAAAAATCTATGAAAATTGTAACCGCTGCTGGATCTGTGAAAAGCTTATCGGCAAGACAAAAGAATTTCAGTGTCAGTGTCCAATTCCAAATGAACCAAAGACGAAGGACGAAAAAGCTGAAAACAGTTATGCAAACGAAGCTGGGTTTAGAGAATTGCTATGTATGACGTGTACAAAGACCATTAATAAATTTAGAAAGGTAAGAGATCATTGTCACGTGAAGGGGAAGTACCGAGGTCCAGCACACGCCAATTGTAATCTCAAGGTAAAAGTCATCCCGTATCAAACGCCCATTCCGGTGATTTTACACAATCTCGAGAAATATGGCGCGCACTTGATTATGCAAGGCGCTCACGAGTACAACGTGGAAGAAATAAAATTAATTGCTAAAAATACTGAGAACTACATTTCGATGTCCTTTGGCCAACTCAGGTTTTTAGACTCCGTTCATTTTATGGCGACCTCGCTAGATCGGTCGGTTAAAAATTGTTCACCCGACGATTTTAACTTACTTTGCGAAAGGTTTCCAGAAAATACAAATTTATTGTTGGAAAAGGGAATTTACCCTTACGATTCCTTTGATCGGTTCCAAGAGACGAGCTTACCGCCAGTAGACGCTTTTTATAGCTCTCTGAAGCAGTCCACTGTGACCGAGCAAGAATACGCCCGTGCACAAAAAGTATGGCACACTTTTGGTTGTAAAAACACTATGTAACACACTGTAAAAGAACTATACGTGGAAACGGGCGTGTTATTGCTAGCGGCTGTATTTGAGAACTTCCATAAAGTCTATACACTGAACTACGGCCTTTACTCGGCCAACTATTACACGTCACCGGGTCTGTCGTGGGATGCTTTGTTAAAACACTTGGGCATACAATTGGAACTACTGACAGACATAGATAAGCATTTATTCTTTGAAAGGACTAAAAAAGGTGGCATTTCTAGTGTGGGTGCAAAGCGATATGCAAAGGCAAATGTCCGGGACCTACCTGACTACGACTCAAATAAGCCGGAGTCTCATATCATGCACCTGGACGCAAATAATTTATACGGTTGGGCCATGAATCAGTATCTGCCCGTAGGTGAGTTTCAGGGGCTAAAAAGCTTTGACGAATTTACCCCCAAGTTTATTTCCACGTTACGAGCCGCAGACACGCACGGTTACATGTTTGAAGTGACTTTAGACTATCCACAGCACTTACACGACAAACACAACGACTTCCCACTTGCCCCTGAAAATTTAGTAGTGCCTAATGAATGGTTTTCAAGTTACCAACAAAATTTAATTAGCAATGGAGAGCAAGTGACCTCGGTAGACAAACTCGTGACCACTTTAAGCACTAAACAAAAATATGTTGTTTACTACCAAACTTTACAGAAATATTTAGAACTAGGATTAGAATTAAAAGAGGTACACCGCGTCATGTCGTTTAAACAGTGGCCTTGGATGAAAAGCTACTTCGACAAAATACCGAATTGCGCAAATTGGCTAAATCTATTTTTGAGAAAGATTTCTTCAAATTGATGAACTACTCGGTTTTTGGCAAGACGATGGAGAATGTCAGATATCGTATGGACGGTCATTTATTGAGGAACTTAGAGGACGCAGATAAGTACAAAAAATAACTTTTAAACCGAATTACAAATCAACTGTGCCGTTTAAAGAGTGCGATCTCTCATTTGTGGAAATGTATCGCGTAAAGACCAAGCTAAATAAGCCGATCTATTGCGGATTAAGCGTGCTAGACCTATCCAAAACTTTAATGTACGATTTTTATTACAACGAACTAAAATCAAATTTTGGTGAAAAAGTAAATTTACTTTACACGGACACTGATTCTCTGTTAGTTCAGATTCAAACCGATGATTTAAACGGCTACCTGAGTAAGAAGCGTACATTATTTGACTTTAGGAATTACCCGCCCGATCATCGACTTTATTATTCAAAAAATAAAAAAGTCATAAACAAAGTGAAAGACAAATTTGGTGGCCAAATAATTTCCGAGGTGGTTTGCATACAAATGTATTCGATCTTAACTACCGATCAAAATTCAAAGAAGGCGAAAGGGGTCACAAAAGTAGTAACCCAAAAGAACCTTACCCACGAGATGTATAAAAGCTGCCTATTTGAACAAAAGCAGCATTTCAATAAACAGCAGCTATTTAGATCAGATAAACATCAAATGTACACCATCACGCAAAATAAGTTGAGCCTATCGCCGTTAGACACAAAGCGCTATATATTATCAAACGGGGATATTGGATATTGAATTTATTAGAGACTGAATACCAATTCACGTTTGAAGCTATCGTGATCATCTGCCCGACGCTTTTTAAGAATAAAACGTATTTAGATCGTTTGTGGATTTACGCAGACGATAACGTTTATTTATGTGATTTGGATGGGAAAAATGGAGTTAAACGAAGCGATCGCACTTTATCAAAAATTATTTGATGGAATAAATACGCTTTTTATAATCGACGACTGCGCAGCCGACCAATCTATTAAATATAGAAAGAAGCCCGAAGGGAGTAAAACATGTGCATTAAGTAGGATGGCTTTTTCAGGGCGTCATTATGGCCATAGTTGTTGGTTACTTAGCCAAAAGTATAATTCGGTGCTCAAAGATTTTCGCAAAAATACGGCATGGACTGCTTTATTCCATTGTAAAGACTGAAATTCATTTGACCAGTGTTTAGCTAAAAATAACGTCGTGCCCGATTGCAAATGGGAAGAGATCGCAAAGCACCTGCGTGACGTTAAATTTAGTAAATTGGTGTTAAATACGGAACCGCCAGTGGATTATTGCATTCAATAAAAATGATAAAATGCGTCAATGAATCTAATATCAATTTAAATGGAAAATAAAATTTGTAATCGATGCTGTAAGTTAAAAGCACGGGAATGTTTTAAAGTTATGGATAGCTGCAAGATTTGCGCAGGATTTATCACTTGTAACGCCGCGGCAAAATATCTAACGATCGGCGTAAATGTCTTCATGGTAAGCGTCAATCACTTTGTGTTGATTTTCAAGGTTCCGAAATATGTATTCATACAAGGTAAAGATCTCAATGCGTTGAATGTAATGGTTCTGGGATATGTATTCACAGAAGACGAAGATCACAATGCGCCGAATGTAACGGTTCGGAGATTTGTATTCATTGTAAGGAGAAATATCGGTGCAAAATCTGCAGCAATGCAATTAAAATTACCTTCGATCGTTGGTTGTATACTTCTGAACAGCACGATAAAAAAAATAATTTATTCAACCCTGAAAAATTCATCGATAGAGATTTTCTACAGGAATTGGTCGACAACCATAAATTCTGTTATTACAACGGCTGCAACTAAAAATACTAATACATCAGCCAAGAAACGATCAAGCGACGGTTGAAAGATTACATACGAACTTTGGGCACGTGAAATGGAATTGCATGTTGGCTTGTCATAAGTCATTATTATACAATCGAGTACGTCTAGAGCAAACAGTCAACAATTTTAAAAATTGTTTATATAAATGGACGACATCAGAACCATCCTCGCCGAATCAAAAGTCGATGCAACTGAATCCAAACCTAACGTAAAAGACAGACTTTGTTCAATAGCTGCATCAGGCGGATCTAAAATTTTTTAGGTAAAGAAAATTCCGTCAAAGACATCGAGTCGCTTTGTCCAAAAGACCAAGAAAAATTATTCAATTTCTACGAAGCTCGGTTCAGCAGAGAAATCGTTAATAGATGGATCCCAATACGACGCTTTTAGCGTCGATCTGCGCACTCCTGCGTTTGAAAACGAGGCTGTATGTGTCAGCTTCAATTCTTAATACGACCAGACAATTGAAAGTAAGGAGTCCAGACACAAAATACATAAAGGTATGTTAAATTCAGACTTTTCGGGCTGCACATTTTTGTGGAAGAGTCTTTCAGAATGACTCGACACGTAAAATCATAAGAAAAAATAACGACAATTGACGGCGAACTAACGTACCAGCGATGGTCGTGTATCTTATGCAGTGGGCGTGGTTTAAAATGAAGTGGCGTCACACTAACGAACCGGATACTCCATGTACTGTGTGGACCCCGCGGGCGCGCGCGACGAAGTTCAACACCGAGAACCTCGGTTTCGATGCAGATATGCGCAGACGGCGCTACAGTGAAATCCCTCTATACGTTAGGTCACGCGATTCTAAGTTTATACACGCGTGAATTGGGAATAGCCACCCCAGTCGAATTTTTTGGGTTTAATATAAAATGAAAATCAGAAGAAGCGCTGGCAAAAGACCTAAACGACGACCTACTTAGTGAATTTTGTTATAAATACGGCGTCCATCTATCGCCATTGGCAGCTGCGTTAATTACAACAAAGCATCTAGAGTTTAACAAAAGTTCTATTACATTAAAAGAAGATGTCAAACACGGAAGAAGTAACGCCAGCACCGACCCCAGCGAACAGCCCGGTAAAATCTCAAATTCAGACGGTGACTAAAGCTAAAATTCCGAGGCGGGTGGAACAGGGTAAGAAATTAGCCGAGCATAATAAAAAGATGAAGCTGCAGCTCGCCAAGATAAAATTAGGGAGCGAAGCGAGCACGGTGAACCGATATCGGAAAATAAAATTTATCAAACGGCTATAGAGAACAGAAATTTAATCTTGGGTGGATTGGCAATTGGTGCGCTTGCGGTCTATTTAATCTGGAAAAATAAGTCGACGGCTACGAAAGTTGAACCACCAAGCGGTGCTTTAGCTACCCAGGTTTGGCTAGTGGCGCAAGGTATATTGCCTGCGAGCAATAGTTGTTTTTATAAAATCGTTTATTTTAAAATTAAAGTAAAATGGCCGAAGGAGGATTTGATCACTGGACTAAATCCTCCTTCTTGATCTTGGAAGATCAAGATCAAGAAATAAACGACCAAGATTTTGTCGACGATAACTTATCTTCAGATCGACAAGAAACATCATTTATAGACGGTGCAACGGCAAAAGAAGAAGAAGAGTTAGAACATAGTTTCAATACCAGCGGCACGGTGGGATTAAAAACGACGGCAACGTCGTTTAGACCAAAATTGTTCTTAAATCCCCGACCAGGTTCAGGCCAAAAGTCGATAAATTTTACGAAAATTACCCCGACATGGGTAGACTGGACGACCGATTAAACCCAATTACAATTTATTTGAATACCTAAAACATAAAGGACTATGTTTAAAGGTGCGGAAAGATGGGCAACACGGGAAGTACTATTAACGAGTAAAAAGCCAGTTAATCAATTTTTAACTCTCCTTGTGATTGCCAAAAAACGCTAGAGAGGCTGGATATGGCGGGGCAGGTTTCGTTTAAAAACGTTTTACGAATTTAGAAACTACGGCAAAAAAGTAGCCCAGGCGAGCCAGAGTTTAAAAGTGATTCAACCGGAACAAATCGAGCCAAAGAAATTACCGCAGCTGCAGATCGAGTTAGTGAGATCGTCCAAGATCTGATCAGAGAAGATAAACAAGTTCAAACAGGTTTCCTTGGAGAAAATAAATTCGTTCAAACAGAAGGATTAAACTATCGCTAGTTAACCGCCTTAGACGAATCGTTACAAACCACCAAAGGGGCATTAATTTTAAATCAGTGTAAATTAGATCGGTTAGACGATAAGATTCAACTAGTCAAAGACGAATTAGAAGAAGCGACGATGGCTGCTGAAAGAGAAAATCTCCGGGAGCAGTCAGCCAATTTACAAATCGAGAGAACCGGAAGATTGGAAATTATTAATAGAAATACGGATAAACCTCGTACGCAAATCAACCGAATTAAAAAAACAATTACGGCAGTCATGGATTCGGATTTGACGCTACGCGAGAGAATTAGAATTTTATTTCGCGAGCAAGGCGTTACGTATTTTAACGGCTTTTCGATTGGCGTGAATACGATCGTAAGTAGCATTGTAGCTAGCGTTAGAGCTGCTGGAACGCCTGAACCGACACCTGAACCTGAACCTAAACCAACGCCAGCTTTCCCCTCCAAAGGGGGAATACCTATTGGATCAAACGTCAATTATGGAACTGGGGTTGAAAGCTTTAGGCGCTTTTCCCGGA
The DNA here is from genome assembly GCF_001949145.1 of Acanthaster planci. The sequence continues at coordinate 14,321 of NW_019091773.1, read as the reverse complement.
ATCATCGCTAGCGTTTTGAGCTGGATTTTGAACGTGGCGAGTAGAGCTGTCGGGTGGGTGGCGGATCACGTGTTGACTTTGTTTGTTTGTTTGTTTGAAGCAATCGATTATCATGTCCTTAAGAGAGCTATTTTGGATAGATATGAGATCAAAGCCGAAACACATCGCACAAATTCCCGTGAGCGTGCTCAAAAGGCGCGGAAACTGTTCGCGACTGGGTCAATGAACTTTCCCATCAATTCACAAATTGGTTGAAGTTCACTGAGGTCGATAAGTCCAACCCATTAATCTCATGTTCATGGAACAGGCACTCAATAAACTGCCTTATGACATTAGACTCTATCTTAGGGATAAAACCCTACAACTTGCAAGGGATTAGCAGGCATGGTGGATGCCTATGTAGCTAACAGGGGAGGTTCAGAATACTTAAAGCTTAAAGCCGATTTGTCAAAAAGTACGTGGCGATCTAGGAATCACCATTCTGGTCACAAGAATGACTTTGGAAGTAGTAGGAAGTCAAATTCAAGTGAGCAATCAGGAATGACTTCAGTACATGTCATAAACGTTGGTGGTACTGATATTGATGGACCCAGTACCGAAAAAAGCAAAAGAGGTTATATGTAAGGGAGTAATGGTAATGGATCCAAGCATATTCCTCTTAGTGAGAGGCAGTGCTATCACTGTCATGGATATGGACATATAAGTCCCTTTTGCCCTTTAAGGCCGCAGGCTAATCAGGGTAGTAGTAGTAGTCTGGCGCAAGTAAAGGCAATAGCGTCCAGGACAGACAACCCTAAGTTTAGTCAAAACAAGTCACTGACTAAAGGGGTGAATCAGATGTGAAGTACATCTACGTGTAGTTCCAGGGGTTCAAACTGTGGTAAATGACCCCGCGGAAATTCAACTTAAAAGCGTATGCTTGACGGTATTGTGGAAAGCAAGCCGGTCCGAATATTGCGAGGTTCGGCTTGCCCACAAACAGCAGTTAAGGCGAATTTAGTACTTGCCTAGTGTTATATGCCAGGTAGGCATGCCACACTCCGTGGAGTAGGAGGATAATTGACTGCACCTTTGGCCTTAGAAGACCTGAAATGTGCAGTAGTTTCATGGGCTGGAGAGAGATGTCTTGTTAGGATACGATCTCGATGAAAGGTGTGGAGAAATCCTAGCTAAAGAAATGTGTGTTTTAACCAGAGCACAGGCTCAGGCAGAGTTAGAAGATTATGTGGCAGGAGAATATGAATTAATGACCAGTGACATTGAAGTACAACAGATTGCTGGTCAAGTACACAGTACAGATGGTAATGATGTAGGTGATGTACAGGTGGATGAACTCGGTATGCATAAATCGTCTTCAAGTACAAATAGTGCAAGTTCAACCTTGAATGGTGATGTAAAAACACATCAACAGTTGAGTACAAAGATGACAAAAACGTAAAAAAAAGTTTGGCAGAACGGCTTTAATCAACTTGCAACACAGTGATGAGAGTTTGCAATGTGATGAGAGTTTGCGATGTTCCTACGAGTGAAGTGGGCAAACACAGGGTGTGCTTTTATGATGGATGGATTGATAATGCGCAAATGGCAGAGGAAATCTGATCCAAGTGATATTGTGCATCAGATAGTGCTTCCGCAAAAGTGTAGGCTGGAAGTATTTCTGCTGGCACATGATGCTATTGTAGCAGGCCATTAGGGGGTATCCAAAACGAAAGATAGGGTACTCTCACATTTTTACTGGCCAGGCATATTCAACACGTTGCCGAATTGACAAGTTTGCCAATCACTGACAAGACAAAAAGTCCTCGTAAACATCCACTGTGCAATCTCCCTATCATTCAGACTCCATTCAGGAGGATAGGAATTGACATTGTAGGTCCCTTCCCCAGATCCATAAAAAGGAATAGGTACCTGTTGACAATTTCTGATTATGCGACACGATATCCCAAGGCTATCTCTTTGCCAAATATTCGGGCTGACACAGTAGCAAATGCCCTGATCCAAGTATTTTCAATAGTGAAATTGCCAAAAGAAATTGTGCATGAACAAGATACAAATTTTATGTCTCAGATCATGAAAAATATGTCCAAGAGTCTTGGGATACAACAAATCCCCACAACACCGTACCATCCACAAACCAATGGTTTGACGGAACGCTTTCATGTTAAAGAACATGATCGAAACCCTAGATGACAAACAAATGAAAAGATGGGATGAATACGTTCCCCATTTCTGTTTGCATACAGAGAAGTACCTAGTCAGGCTACTGGGTACTCCCCATTTGAGTTGTTAAATGGGAGAAAAGTGAGGGGTCCACTAACTTTGATAACAAAGCACTGGACAACAGATGATGACTCATCCCCAGATGTAGTTCAGTACATGATAGATATAAAGCAGAAGATGAACAAGTTGATGGCCAAAACCACAGAAAATGTTGAATAAAGTCTGAGTAAAATGAAGGAATACTATGACAAAAATGCTTCCCCTAGGATATTTCAACCGGGGGATAAAGTGCTCTTATTCCTACCGATGGGAAAATCGAAGCTTGAGAGCAAATCGCAGCGTCCATTCGTGATTTTGAGGAGAGTTAATGAGACCAATTACGAAGTCAAACTACCTAACAAACGGACGTCTGAACGAATCATTCATGTAAATATGATGAAGCTGTGGTAAGATAAAGATCACGAGAAACGAATGGCAGAATGCCATTATATTATTAGTGAAATTGACTCTTTCTCTGTTCATGATAACAATAATGTAATCCAGCAAAAGGATGACATAGAAAGAAGTATGGATATAGGGATGAGTTACTATCAAACCCATACATGGCAAGATGTGTCTATTGCTGATCCATTGACACCTATCCAAAGAGAAGAAGTGTTATCTTTTCTTAAGTCGTACTGTAGAGTATTCTCAGATGTTCCAGGGAGAACACATTTAGTGAAACATGAAATCAAAACACAAGGGCCACAACTGATAAGACACAGAGCAACCGTACTCCGTTTGCACTCAAAGATGAAGTTCAAAATGAACTTCAGTGTATGCTAGATATGGGAATAATTGAACCAATTTCTAGTTCTTACGCATCACCAATTATTGCTCTACGAAAAACTGCTAAGCAGATTCGAGTAGTCACAGATTGCAGGTCTCTGAAGTAAGTAACGGAACTTGACCCGTATGAGATGCCTAGAATTGATGAAATTCTGGAGGATGTAGCGAATGCAAAATTTACATCCACTAGCGACTTGACAAAAGCCTTCTATTAGGTTCCATTGGATGAAAAGACGAAAGAGAAGTCATCCTTTTTGACACCTTTTAGTCAATTCTGTTACAATGTGTTGCCCTTTGATATGCAGAACAGTAGTAGTACATTTCAAAGATTGATGGATACAGTTCTTGCTGGTTGCCAAGGCTATGCCAAGGCATACATCGATGACATCAGTGTTTACAGTCGCACATGGGAGGAGCATATGCTCCATTTAAGAGAAGTGTTGCGCAGATTAGCACAAGCAGGCTTAACAGCTAAACCACTCAAATGTAAAATAGCTTATCCAAAGGTTGTATCTTTGGGTCATATCATTGGTGGTGGTGTCATACAGCCACTGACAGAAAAGATAGAATCAGTGGCAAATTTTCCCAGGCCTATGACCAAAACACAGGTCAGAGCATTTCAGGGCCTATCAGGGTACTACAGGAAATTTGTACCACAATATGCTACACTAGTAGTTAAAAAGACACAATTGAATGGTGCCACATCTCAGCCCATTTTATTTTTGTTAAAATGACAACTATTATTTTTCTTTCATGTAGATTTTTATTGAGTTTCCCAATTTTGGCTGCAACAAGAGAAGTTGCTTGATTTAAATATTCATTTCAGTATGTGATGTCATTGATTTGCATTTAACACAAGGTGCTTGGGGCTCTAAATTGTGGACTTTGCATTTGAATGGTGAGTACAAGCAGTTGGGATGTTTCAGTTGGGTGTGGTCTTTTCATTGGGTGCACTGGAGTGTGAGGGAGTGTGGTGAAGTGAAGTGAGTGAAGATGTGCTACCCATAGTCAGTCAGTTGTCTTGCCGTAAATCATATTAACACCAGTGGTCAGGCTCTCCAATCCAACAAGAGTAATTTAAGCTAAGGGCCTTGTGCTCTTTTGGGTTTGCCATACTTTGTCAGCTTATACAGCTTTTCCCCGTTCTGAGCGGACCGTCCAATGACCCTGGAACTGGTGACTGACTGCAGACAACCGTGAAGCCACAAACTGTAAGAATAATTGTTTTCTGTGTTCAGTAATTTAGGGTACTTGTATAAAAGATTATCGTAATATTTTGATAGAAGAGTCATACATTTTGATGTTCCTGGAAAAGTCACAACTTTGATAATTGTCAGCCATGAGGAACAGTATTGTACAACTATTTGGAGTTGAATTTATCAACTTTTCCAGAGAGCCCTACCTTATGGCAGTTTTACTACCTTGGGTCCGGCCAAGATGCTCTCCACTGTTCTGTGCTGTGTCTCGTGAGGGCATCGCTAGCTGTTTGACGGAGCGCTACGACTGCCGTAGACGTCCGAGGCCCATGCAGACCAAGATAAACTGTTATGTCATATTGTATTAAAGGCTTGGTTGTAGAATTTAGCCTGTGTGGAACTATTTATGGTACTATTTAGCCTGTGTGGCACTGTTTATGACACTATATAGCCTGTGTGGCACTATATATTTAGCCTGTGTGGCACTAGTTAGCCTGTGTGGCACTATTTAGCCTGTGTGGCACTATATATTTAGCCTGTGTGGCACTATTTAGCCTGTGTGGCACTATTTAGCCTGTGTGGTACTATATATTTAGCCTGTGTGGCACTATTTAGCCTGTGTGGCACTATAGCCAGTGTGGTACCATTTAGCCTGTGTGGCATTGTTTACCCTTTGTGTCGGGTGAATATTTTCTCCTGAACTTGGAAGTAGCCTTGGTGGCTTTTGAAATAATTTTGCTGCACTTACCGGTAATTACATGTGTTGTAAATGTGGAATCTTTCGCTGTTGAAGCTAATTGACTTGATTTACTATTGTAGCACTATTGTCTTGTGATTGAACCTCCAAAGCATAATGTTTGGTGTTATTGGCGTCTAATGTAGTTCTTTTAATTAAACCGTAAAACAATTCTCTGACGTCATTTTTTTTAATGAATATCCTCATTTGAGGAACTGTACAAAACTACGAGAGGGTGAACCTCGGGACTGTAAATAGGTAATAAAATATTTTATTAAGATAAATTTGTGTGTTTGGCTTTGCACTGATTTAGTTCTCACAAGTGGAAAGACAGATGTGAGCGAGCTTTTGTTACCTTGAAAGAAAAGTTAACAAACCTGCCAGTCTTACATGCACCAGATTTCTCCAAGAGGTTCATTCTACAAACAGATGCCTCTAATTTTGGACTTGGTGCTGTTCTCGCTAAACAAGATGATGAGGGTGATAAACATCCAATTGCGTATCTAAGCAGAAAGATGCTTGCACGTGAACAAAAATACTCTGTGCCTAAAAAGAAAGCCTGGCTGTTATCTGGGTCATTACAAATTCAAGTACTATCTCTATGGCCGTGCATTCATAGTGCTTACTGATCACAGAGCCTTGCAATGGCTAGACAAGAGCAAAACTAGTAACAATCGGTTACTAAGATGGGCCATGATACTATAGGAATATTCATTTACGGTCCAGTACAGAAAAGGAAGTTCCAATGCAAATGCTGATGGCCTTAGCAGGGCATTAAAACTGTCGTGTAAGGATTTATTTTACAAATTACTTACAAGGACTGCTCAGAAAATGTTGCAAATTTCTGTGTGTATACTATTTTCTCGTAAACTTCATTTTCAGCATTACGTTTGTTTTCTACAGATTTAGAAAACTGCGATAATAACTTTTTCTGTAATTTTATGTTTTTACACTGTATCACTCATTTTTTGATTTAGGGAAACGCATGAACATGTACATGTGTCACAAGTGGACAATAAGAAAATAGTGAGGAGGACAGGAACTCCCCATTCTTTCGAAGATATTTTCCAAACGAAAACGGATATGAATATGAAACATCAATGGATAGAGGGACAATCGCTTATTCATATGTCACCGGGATTGCCAGATTTGGACAAGTCACTGGTCGTTTATGCTGAAATATACAGAATTATGTTTACACAGCAACAGCACCAATAATGCGTACTCAAGTGGAGAATCGCAGAAAATAGCAAAGAGTAGGACAGGAACTCCTGCATTCTTTTATTCTTTCGAAGATATTTTCCTAACGAAAACAAATACAAATATGAAACGTACAGCA
>NW_019091772.1:43218-59369 GCF_001949145.1 Acanthaster planci | reverse complement strand
AGGCTACACACCCATTAATTTCGAGCCCTGTCGGGCATCAATAGATGTTGTCTGTCAGATTAGAGTAGCCAGACAGTCACTCGATGGGGGTTTAGGCTTTAGGAAAAAAGATCAGAATTTTTGAAGATTTTTGAAAATCAAAAATATTCAAAAATCGCCCGTATATAGGAACTGCATTTTTAAAAGCACCTGGCAGCAAGTGATTAAGACCAGCAAAGTACATTCACGTAATTATTCCCTTAATAATGCACATGCAAATTATGCAATTACTACCATACAAACAAGTCCATTTTAGGAGTGATGCTTTAAGCTTTAAAAGAATAAAAGTGACTTAGTTAATAACCAAACTTTGAATAGCTTTGTAAAAATTTCACAAAATATGCAAATATATATTCTTAAACCACATGTAACTGCACTGTACTTAAAACCTGAAAAAATTAAAACTGACAGAGAAAAACTTCTTTACCTAAGTTCCACAATGTTTTCTTGCTTGAGCTGCCGTAGCACCTTCAGTTCCCTTAAGGTGGTTCTCCTAACACCTTCATTGTCTGTGACAGAAAAAAACAGTACAGCAGTCACTTTCCAATTCACTCTAGGATGGGCCAATTAAAAAGAAGAAAAACAGGGTTTGTGGATCAGTTTTCAGCAACCAATAAATGTACAAAATTATCTGTCATGAATATTGTACAACTTGAGTACACCAGAGTACTCACCCGGTACTTGATTATCAGTACTTGAAAATTCATTGTACATGACCCGTACTCCATTCTTTGTACTTGGATTTTGGCAGTACTTTACCCTTAGGTACTCAATACTCGACCCTTGTACTCAAGAAAACATTTGAGTACTTCACTGTTTTATGAGCATAGATTGCATTGCTCAACCTTAAACACAACGTAATGCGACACAGCAGTTTCACTCTGTCAGGGCTCAGATTTTTGTAATTCAGTTGTCAATAATACATGTCATCAGTCCACAGAGCACTGTGATCGATCAACAATGCCTGTAAGGATCATATAAATTGATAGAGGAAAGTGGAAGATGGAATTTCCTGGTAAATTTCATGCAGTCACAAAAGTGAATGGCTGCTAGAATCTTAAACTCTACTTTTTTATAGGCCTTGTGTTTTGAGTTTAGTGCCCTCATCACTGGCCAAGTGGCCTTCCCCGATGAAATTCCTTCCCTCACTACAGCTGATCAAGTTTTAGCAAATAAAATAAGATGCAAAGGAATTTGCATATTTTAGCAACACATTTCAAATCAATAAAATCTTTTCCAGCCAACAGTGAAGACACACACAAAGAGGAAGCCACTTTGTATGAATACATTTCCACCTGTGCAGCCTTAGTTTATGTTCACATACATTTAGCCTTGATTAACCACTTAATTGCTGCAGGTTCAACCAGCCCTACCTGCAGTTATGTTGTTTAACTCATGATCACTGGCCAGTAAGTTTGGTGAACTTCAGGCTGCCCTGGATAGCCAGTACAACAATATCCACCTCACTGCAGTCGCAGAAATGTGGTTTTCACCTGCTAACCCGGCTAGTAGGTGTCAAATTTCTGCTTTTCATCAATATTGGGATCAGATGGATCGAACTGGTGGTGGCATAGCATTGTATGTCCGGAATGATATTTGTAGTAATGTCGTTTTCAGTGATCTTACACCAGACATCTCGAAGTGTTATGGGTTCATTTGAAACCTTCTTGTACGATTCGATTATTTATAGAATTGTTTTTATGTGCCTTATATTCACCACCGCATTCTCAGTATAGATCGGATCTCATTGATCACATTACATGTACATCTGTTATTGATATTGTTTGGACAACAAAACAGAACCCAGCCTTTCTCATCATGGGAGATTTTAATGACCCTGATACCAATTTCTTACAGCAAGCTACGTCACTCTTTCAGGTTGTTAAAAGACCATCTAGAGGTGATGCAATTTTGGATAGGATTTTGACACATCTCGAAGAATATTATTCCGAACCTATTATTTCTGCACCTATTTCATCCAGTGATAACTCATAACATGCCTCACTGGGTCATCGATGTTAGGAAATTGACCCAATATTAATATTGGACCTTCCGTGATTCATCAATTCAGGCTTTCGGCCAATGGGCTACCAATGTTGATTGGGGTACCTTGTGTAGCCTTTGAAACCCCGATAACCCTGATAAACATAAAAAGTTCTTTGAACTGGTCACGGTGAAGTGTTGAACCAACGACCAACCATGGATGAATAGGATTTGGAAACTCATACTCAAACATGATACTGTATTAAAGCAAGGTGGTAATAAAAGGCCACTACGTATTGAAGTTCAGAGAATGATTCAGGTTGCAAAATGTGGTTACTATAAACAGAAAGTTGAGTTCTTGAAAAAGTTTGATCTTGGTAAATGGTGCAAGCAAATTCAATTTCTTATTGGAAATCGTAAAAACTCCCTGGAGTAGTGAATGTTAACAAATCATAAATGGAAATGACAAATGACCTTAATGCTTATTCTGTTGGAATTTGTTTCAAGCCTGCCACCTCTTAATCCGTGTGAATTGACACCATATTTACCAGCTGTATCTTTTTCTCGACAAGTTACTCGTGAAACAATTTACAAAAGACTATGTAGGTTAAACTCATCAAAAGCCGACTACCCTGGAGACTGTCCGACCAGGCTTTCAAAGGAATTTGCGTATGAATTGCCAATTTCGTTAACGCATATTTTTAATGCGTGTCTTGAGGTGGACTGTTTTCCTTGAATTTGGAAATGGGCTTCAGTGTGTGCCACACCCAAAACCACTCCATGTAATGATTTTGATCAGCTATGCCCTATTTCGGTTACACCGGTCTTAGCTAGACTCTTTGAAGGTTTTCTGTGTGAAAGGGGCATGGACGATCTCAAAGGGTCCATTGATCCACGACAGTCTGGAGGTATGAAAGGGTGTTCTATTGAAAGGGAGCACTACTTGATTAGTACATGTATGCTTGATACTATTCACCAAGGTCTGGATAAATCTGGCAATTGTGCTGCCTTATGTACTATTGACTTAAGTAAGGCCTTTGACTGAATAAATCACATGCTTGTCATAGAGAAATTAATACAGTTGGATGTTGATCGGGCTATTTTGCCAACAATACGTAGCTTTTAGGTACATGTATATCGCAAAAACAAATTATTAGATTTAACAATGTACTGTCAGGTGAGATGGATCTTATTATTTGTGGAGAACCACAGGACAGCAAGTTGGGAACCTATTTTGTTTCTTGCTACAGTTAATAATTTGGCCTGTTCTATACCAAACCGTTGGAAATATGTTGAATTAACTGTACTCGAGGTTCGTACAAAGGACGAAGTTTCAAACTTACCTGGACTAGGTAGTAAATTGATGTCAGGATAATGACATGAAATTAAATTCAACCAAGTGTAAAGTTATGCAGATTTCCTTTACTCATAATCCACAACCTCCACTTAACCTGGTCAATAATGACAGTCAGCTTGAGGTGGTTTCATCAATTAAGCTACTTGGCATTAGTGTTCAAAATAATCTACAATGAGACAGGCAGGTTAAGCGAATTATTGCAAATGGATCTAGACGTTTGTATACTCTAAGTTGATTAAGAAAGAATGGTGCCAGTGTTGATGATTTATTGTTGAATTATAAGATGTACATGTATCCATTTCTTGAGTTTGGAACAACTGTTTGGTCCTCATCTACAACCATGGCTCAATCCACAAACATTAAAAGGGCTCAGAGACCAGCACTTTGGATAATAGATTATCCAAGCATCCTTGCATATTCAGAGCTTTTAAGAAAGTTCTCCATACAAAAACTTGCTTCTGGGTGTAATCAGTTGACTTTGTGTCTCAGTCGATGTGAAAATGTAACTTTTAAGAAACCAGAGAGTCCTAAAAGGGAGTTCAATGCTTCAGTTCCATGGAATTATCACAGATTAACCACTTGCTGCCAGGTGCTTTTTTTAACCATTATATGCTCTGCCGGGCCATTTTTTCATATTTTCTTTTTTAAAAAATCTTCAAAAATTCATATTTTTTTTTCTGAATGCCTCAACCCCATAAAATGAGTGTCTGTACTTGAGCAGGTGACAGCGATGATGAAGAAGATGAAGAACCTTCGTCTGAACTCAGATAAAACTCGCTTTCACTGGAAGAACTGGACTCTCCAGATATAACTTCAGCCATGTTGTCTGTGCTCTGATAACACGATACCCAATATGAACACATGTATGCACTGCATGGCGATTTTATTCTCAAGCAGCGAGGGCCAAGCCCTGTCAGTCAACGTGGCAAGGGCCAGCAGCGCCTGGGCCGGGTCATTCATGGGGCACAGGTGCATAATGAGCCCGCACAGCCCGCGCTTGTCTTCTGTGCAGCGATAATCCACTACGAGCGCCTGGCAGCGCAAACAATAGCGCTCTGCACAAACAATACACGGATCACCTCCGCTACTGTCAGCGCTCTGCACTGAAAGAATACGGGGATTGATTGGCAGTGCCCAGCAGCTCTCAGCAGCTCGTAATTTTATTACAGGCTTTTATAAGTTTGGTCCCCCCGCCAATAAAATAAAGTCCCAATTCTCCGGCCCCAGCAACCCATTATTGCCTAAGACCAATTTATTTACCTTAAATGATGGCCTAAACTTTTTAACTGACAGCACTAAACTTTTTAAGAAACACCCAGCAACTTTTTTTGTTTTAGTAAAGTTCCGATTTCGGAGACCCCGGCCACAAATATAAGGCCTATGCCTCCGGCTGGAAGTGGTTAATCTGAGCAAATCTTTTGTTGGAAAACACACAATCAATGACTTGAGGCCTTTTCATAACACAAGGAAGCAAGCACATCTTATAAAAAGCAGAGGATATTGTGTTCGATACACTCTACGATGTTTCTGACCTTGTACAGGGATTCTTCTGACAACTTATTTACTTCTCTTAAAGCTATATCACCCATTGGGAACTTACTTAAATACTAACTTTCGGGTGTCTCCCGAATTCGACACGCGTCAGATTGTTCTTCAAGGACACATTCAAGCATTCGCACCTGACGAGGGGGCAAGAGACGCCTTAAAGTTCGTATTTAAGTAAGTTTCCACAGGGTGATATGGCTTTAACCCATTAGCAAATGCACACATTCTTTACTTTGATCAAGTTATCAATTTTGCCAAAATTAGCCAAAACTGGTTTTTCATGGTGTTTTTTACAAATAAATAAGTTCATGTATCTAAAGAATTCATTTCTGTCAAGTCACACCTATGGAATTTGTTTTACCTCTTGTAGTTTGACCTTTGACCTGTGCAAAATATGACAAGGAATACACAAACCATTGCACACATTTATATGTAGTTTTATGAATGGTTGTTTAGTTTCAGTAAGCTGATTCATGTGTATGAACATGCATATGCCAAAGAAAATGACTTTATGTTATTACACTATGACCTGTCATGTGGCAGGTAAAAATGATAGAAATGTGATATTTTGGCATTCTGCTACCAGTGCATGCATGTACAAATTATTGAGAAACATGTAAAATAAATCTGATAATGGATATACCTTTAACATATTATTGTTGGCCAAGTCATTCTGTCATCTGGATACATTCAGGCCTTTGGATGCCTCAATTATACATGTACATGTACACTGTTCAGGAGCCTAATGATTCATTCATTACTGTTCAGCATGCCACTCCCTAAAACAGTGGATGCAGCACAAGTTCACCATGCATTTTGAACAGCCAAACATTGTCTGCACTGCATGGCCACCTTCTGTTGTTCTCCTCTGTTGCTTACAGCATACACATGTGTTTTCTGTCTCCAAACTGCACAAGACAGTGGCCAGGGAATGCATTTTTGGCAATAACCATTGTGATGGGTTGTTTCAAGTTGAGTCCAACTGATGTTCTCTTATGTGACATGTAGCCATCAACCAACTGGTGGACTATTGCCAACTTGACGGCCTTCAGCGACCACACACACCTCTGCTTGTTGTGAGGTCTGGTTTATAACTCCCACAGAATGCAGGCATTCACAAGTGCCTGGTTCAACAGTCCCCAGAAGAGGTATTTTCACCAGTGCTTGCCTGTACGACCGACTGTATAATAAGCCCGGTACTGGTCGCTGTGGTCTACTCCACTCATATTTGAATTGTAGCTGGCAACAACTGATGGAATGCTGATGATCTCGTCTTTACAGAACTTTGTTTGCGGCTTCCAGAAATTCTGACCGTCGTTATTTGTAGCGATGACAAGAACAGTTCGTTTGTCCTTCTAGTTTGTCACGGTTATTTGGGAGCCTTCCTTCTGCCATGTTGCACTTTCGTACTTTTTCAGGTTCACATTCAGAATCTCCTTTGGTACACCAATTCTGTCCTTTTGTAGAATGCCACAGTAGTATATGTCTGTTTGATACAGGTCTTCGACAAGAGATAATGATGCAAAAAGTTATCTGCATACAAATGGTGGTATCGCATGAGATACTGTGCCACAGCTCCATTATTACACTGTATGTCAGTCCTAGTTGATGTACATGTTCAGTGTTCCCCCCTCCCATTCTGTGTACATGCGAAATGCCAAGCAATAGCCACTTGCAGCATCACAGAGGAACCACCATTTGATTCCCCATTTTGTGGGCTTTTTCGGCACGTACTGTTTCCATGACAGTCTTCCATTGTACTTTATCACTACTGACAAACATTGGCCTGGGACTGAATGTACAGCTTACATCATAAACTACAGTGGCAATGAAGTCTACTCATCACACAAACAAGTTGATATAGATGATGGCACCTTCTTTTATATCAGCTCCGTACCCTGAGGAGAAAACTTATAGAACTGTGCAACTGTGCAGAAACAGAGCAAATTATATTCTGGAATGTTACCCAGCAGGTAATCTATTAGCAGAAGCAGGCCACGACAGAAGTTCTGTGTTTGTTTGATACATGCTTCTGCCATGTCGAACTCAAATACTTTGAAAATTTTCAATTAATTGAAGCAGAAGCATGACGTATGATGCAAAGCTTTGACTACAACCCTGCCGTGCTACACGACAGTCTCTGTCATGCTACACGGCAGCTGCAAAGCATGGCATCAACGTTGTTCCATCTTCATGTCCAATCAAATGAAATTTGCCCTTCGGCTTGACGTATTTGGAATGAGCAAGTGTGGCAATTATTTAATGATAAAAAACGTACAACCATGACAAGGGTTACTGTGGCGTTGGCCTAATCGAAAGAGAGTCATCATCTGATTTTGCAGTTGCTAGAAAAATGAAATTAAAAGTGACATTTCAACACACCCAAAGGATTTCCCAACTTTTTTGTTTGTGAATGCTTTCAAGATTGCTTGGAACAAACCTTCATTTTTAATCCATGCAAACATGTGAATGGGGGAAATTCACCTGTTAAAATAAGTTTTGCTGAATGGAACAGGACAGGGAGGTGACTCCATTGGCATCCACAAATTTGAAGAACAGAATATGAGACTGAAAAACAAAATGGCGAAATCGCTGCATTGGATAGTGAAATTACAGAATCGAATAGTGAATTTAAAAAATTGAATGGTGTACAACCGAATCAAACCATACTGCCTTAGAGGACAGTAGAGTTGCTGACTGTAAAGGTCATATTGCAGAATAGAATGGTTAAATTGTCAAATGTAACGGTGAACATGCTGAATGAAATGGTGAAATTGCCGAAATAATGGTGAAAGTGCCAAATGAAACAGTGAAAATGATGAGTTTTTTCTGAAATTGGCAAATTGAATGTTGAAATTGCGCTTGCTACTGCCACTCCTTTCTTCTCCCCCTCTATTGTCTCCATCCACTTAGCCTCAAAGTACTTGGTCCCACAAAGAAATGCCTGCCTCTAAGCAGTGCAGTCAGCAGCCTCCAAATATGCTGGTAGGATCCAGAAGCTTTAGAGGGCTGTCCTGATGTGATTATGGTATCGTTTTATTTTTGGTCCTCCCAGATGTTGTGTGCCTTCCCATACCTCCCTGTAGAGAAGTTGCTTGGGGAGAGGGTTGTCCTCCATTGGCAGAGATGCAAACATTGAGGGTGAGAAATCTGTAAGGTCTCCCCAAAAAATGAAACTTTATCTTACTGTATTTTGGTATGAACGATTACAGTGTAGCCTGTACTGGTATGTGATCTTACACACATGCTTGGTATAAAGAAATGTTCCCTTCGACTCTACCAAAAAATAATGACAAACTTACAAAGCCAAACTACACGTATTCTAAGAAGTCCAAGATTGTGGCGATATTGCTGTTAATTCTTTATCAACATGTGTTGTGGCTAAGCAGATTAAATTTCACCAGTTTCAATTTCACACGTCTTTCTCCTTTGCATACTTGCTGATCACCGTACCGTGCTGCACAACAAGTACTCGTATCCAGCACGGTGCATACACTTGACTTACTTTGTGAAGTACCTGTGTACCAGTTTAGAATTCCACTGGCTGTCACGCTCAGCTGAATCCCCATAAAAATGGGCAATTTTTCAAGTGTCTTATGAAGCTTTGGATATTAAATTGAACATCGCCAATGGTCAAATTACTGAACTAAAACTAAAGAAGCTGATTTAATTTAGCATGGACTGTAACTGACTACTTTGGCATCAAAAGTGGCATAATGGGTCAACCTCGTTCCAAAGCAATATTTAAGGAACACATGAACATAATACAAACGAGTTGGACCCTTGGTTGTATTATGGCTGGTTTGGTGGGATGGGATGCAGGCATAAAGGTTGGTCAGTTTCAATGGGTAAGAAATACGACACAAGCTACGACAATTATTCCCGTCTCAAAATTGGCTTTAAATAATATCACTGCCAAGACAGGCAACATAAAAACCAACACAAATATTCATGTAATGTTTTTAAATAACAGTTTGCTCTAAAATCTGGAAGGATTTCAAAGGTAGTCCTAAGGCTGACCTTCAATCTGAAGCCTTACGGCAATATCAGATGGGTTGGCATCACCGCATTCCGATCATGTGGCCAAACAAGCAAACCTGATGTCGAAGAAGCATACATCCAATGCTCAAGCAGCCAACAAGATGAAGGATGTCAACGTGTGGGATGCAATCTCTGGAGACATTTAATGTAAAACTTCTCTAGCTTGCAGCTTGGCAATGGTACCGGTAGATAGTCCAGGCCTCGCAGCCAGAGAGGAGAGTTGACATACAGATGGCTTTGTATACGGCTACTTTTGTTTCCAGGATCAGCAGGTCCCAGTAAATGAAGACACAGTCCCTGAAGTGTACGAAAGCACTGGAGGCACAACTGACCTGATGAATAATTTTGTCGTCGAGTTGGCAGGTGTTGGAGATAATGCTGCCCAATTGAGTGAATGAGGTGTTACATGTCCGTAACACATCGTTACCAAGTTGAAACGTTCAATCCATGAGGGTTGTAGTGGAAGGCCCCAGTGGTCAGGTGTTGTGCCCAAGAACATCATGCAGCAACATCATCTACACACTGTAATTTCAAGTGGAGCTGACGTTGGTGTGGGACTTTAGTCAGCGGAGACTGAACAGACCACCATCAAGATAGTATCCGATTGGAATTCCATCTTCAGGGTCAGGAATCTTCTTGAGGTGAGTGTGACCACCACAAGATACATGTAGATATTACATAGAACTGGGCCAGGTATTAGAGGTCATGCAAGCAGTCGTTTCAACATGGAACTGCTGGAGGAGAGCTGGGAATTTTGGGGGTCAGTCGAATCTTGTCATTATGCTCCAGAGGAGGTCTCTAATGACTACTGTCAAAAGTTTTCACAAGATCGATGAATGTAAAGCTGACTGGCTTCACACTAAGGAGACTGGCCACAAACACCATATCCATGGTGCTTTGATCGGCCCTGAATCTGCACTGTGTCTGAGGGAGAATGGAGTCTACAAAATGTTTCAAAGGCTAGAAAGCGTGATTCAGAAGAATATTTTGCCAATCACATCAAGTAGTGAGATTCCCTGGCTATTACTGCAGTCCCCTGTTTCCTGTATACTCAGTGCTTGTCCAAAAGCTGGCAAAAAATTCACAAGCTTTACTTGGGTGGGACTTGAACCCATGAATTTCTGCTTACTACTGCAGACATCTCTCCACCTAACCACCAAGCTTTACTGGGATGGGCTGGCTGATCATACAGTATGTAGTCATATGTAGAAGTGGGTACTGCAAATTACTTCAAGATGGATTTGGCTTCAGGGAGATTTTAATTTCAATAGGAGTTCAAGAGGAGTTCAGTGCTTTCATCCTACCAACACAGTCACTATATATAGACCTTTTTTTCCTGCTGGACCTATGATGTGTTGTGATGGTAATGAGTGCATAGTATTGTGATGGTAATCTACCTATTCAACATAAACTAGTCAAGCATGTGCCATTCGCATGTGCGCTTGCATGTGGTTGAAACTGCCTGTAGAAATATATGCAATCAGAGTGGCCAAGGCAGTCCATGCATGGCGGTATTGTTTACAAACAGTCACGTGGTTGAAAAAGGTCTATACAGAGTAGCACCGTTCCCTAGAGGTCGGTAGAGTGAGGGCGCACTGCATAAAGAAGAGAAGTGTGTGGTTAGAAATTGTAAGAGGAAAGGAGCTACAACGAAGACTCAGCAGACAAAAGAGTTGTTATGTAGATCCAGTCCTGGTCAGTCCCAATGAGGAGCCCCTTGGCATCAATGTGGCTGATGTCAGGACCGTCGTACCATGGGAGCAGGACATCAGTGGCTCAGCTTCCTGGTTCTACCCAAGTAGGGGCCTACCATTTGAGAGTTCTTACTTGACACCATAGCTTCTCATCTGAATTTCTAGCATATTTGGTTATGTCGGGAACAAATATATCAGGAGGGTGAAAGGAAGCTGACTGGATTTTTGGTGAGGAAACCCAGGGCTGGATCGGCGCATACGCTGTAGGGTTCCCATCTGATGTGGCCATCAATGATGGAGATAGTGATTTCAGTTCGCTGCCCCAGTGTGAATTGGTAAATGCCAGTAGGAAGGCCAACTTCACTGATATGTGTGGTAATGAGGACTCACTGAGGGGGATGAATGGAGCTGGAAAATGGCTGTTAAAAGTCCCAGGAAGGAACCAATTGTTTCATAAGGGTATGCTCCACAAAGATTCCTTGGAATTGTCATTGTCTGATAGAGTTGAATTATCAGGAAAGCCTTCATGAATAGCTGCAATGGCAGACCAGTAGTTACAGACGATCACCACTTGTAGGCCTGATTTAAATAGGTACATGAAGAAATCAGCCACCGCAATGTTGTATTCTGCTGTAGATGCTGCATGTGGATTCGCATTGATCAGCTTAGTCAGAAAGTCCTACTGATTGGAACGATCGTTTGACAGTGGCCAGTGAGTCAGGTGTAGGGACGCTGGTTGAAAGTAGATTTTGCCCGACTTCAGCTGATAGAGGAGGTCCGGCCTGAGGGGCAGGATGAGTGGTGTCTGAACAAGCAGTATGGTTAGGCGAGGGAACCAAAGTTGGCGTGGTCAGAACGAGACGACGAGAAGTACTCAGCAAAGCTCCTGCTTGATTTTGGAGGGCACTGTCGGGATTACATGTAGGAGTATCAGCGAAAAAATGTAGACCAGCATTTGCTGCCCAAGCCTGTGGGTAATGAAATCTGGTGCAGAACACCAGTAGCTGAGCTTTCCCCACTGATGCAAAAAGGTTGATGTTTTGTTTTTCGACTGCAAAGATCTGTTCCACCATGCCGTGGTGCAGTGTCCACTCCGCTTGTTGTATCTTTCCCTGAGAGAAGGCATCTGAAATCGAGTTGTCAACTCCTGGGATGTGGGTCACTCAGAGTTTGATACATTGGTCTTGCATCCACAGGAACAGCTGTCTGGTCAGGAGGCAAAGTCAAGGAGAATGAGTGCTTCCCTGACGGTTTATACAGGACATTACTGTGGAGTTGTCCGAGCATATCAGACCAGGCGTGCAACTTGGACTTTGACAAAAAACGAGGAAATTCAAATTTATACAAGACTTTGTACAGTGTTTTTCAATTTTTGTGGCATACATGTAAGTGTAAAGTGAAAAATACGGAAATCAGGTTATCCGAGGAAATGATGCATGCCGGCAAGAAACATTTGCCCTTGATGCTCAAGCAAACACATCACAGTGCGCTGAATGCCAACTAGAGTTCTAGAACACTGCCACACTGCTCCCAAGTTCCTGATGCCTAGAGCTGGGGTAGAGAGGCTCTCCATCCATGGGATGCGTCTGTAGTTATTGTTACCTCTAGGTTTGCCCATGGGAAGGTGATCCCCTGGAAGAGGTGTCTTCTCGTCAGCCACCACTGGAGGTAGAGGCGGATGAGGTCTGTAATGGGAACAGGTAGATTGCTTGGGTCCCACTTGAGGCGGAGGAGCACTAGTAGATATATTTGTAGTGGTCTAATGTATAGGTGGCAAAGGGAAACCAGGTCCACTATGCTGGCCATCAGCCTGAAGAGGTGTAGCTAAGCTCAGGCAGGGGTAGACTGTCTGGAGAAGATGCTCACACATTCTATAAGGTGTTTGATGCGATCACTTGTGGGTAAGAATACACCTTGTCGCAGGTTGAGGACCACTCCTAGGTATTTTGGGTGTGAAGTACATGTAGGGTTCGGCCTTGATTTCTCGTGACTGATTAGGAACCCCAAATGGTTTATGAGTTCCTAGGTGAAGCTGGTAGAAGCCGCTGTCTTGTCGCAGGTTCTGCTGACAATGAACTAATCATCTAAATATTGGAACAAAATGAGTGGCGACGATTTTGGCTACTTGGGTAAAGACCCTCAGTGACGTGGAGACGCCAAAAGGAAGGGCCATCAACTGAAACAAGTTCATGGGCATCTATCGAAGATACCCCAGAAGGATTGGAAGAGACTGGGTTACAGTCCAAAGCATCTCCATGCAGAATTTTTTCCAGTGGATAAACTCATTCAGTTTGATTATGGACCTCTGTTTGCCGGGTTCCTTCTTTGGAGCGAGATGAAAAATGTGGAGATAAAACCCTTGTTCCCGCGCAACATGGTAACAGGGCGGATGGCTTACTTCTGAAGGAGAGCATCTACCTCAGACTCCAGTACCTCTCATTTGTTTCTCTCAGGAGGGATTAGAATCAGGCGAAGGAGCGGAGGGTGAATTCGAGGGAGTAACAATGCAGGACTGTTGCAAGCATGCAAATATTCTATGTGATGTCTCTCCATAACCCTGCAAAAGATTGCAGATGGCCCCCAACAGGTTCAAGATCAAAGGTCGCAGGAAAATCTGTGTGGTCATTGGCACCAGCCCCTGAATAGACTGGGGTAGCATCGGCCGGTCATTCTTCCCTGACATGGTGGTGGAGGAAGGGTTGGTGGTGGAGGAGGGGGTGGTTTGCAAAGGCTAAGCTTGTAGATGGTGTTGATTCACTTTGCCTCTGTTTCCAGTTTCCATGATTTTCCCAACAAAAAGGTCCTTGCCGTGAAGGCAGGAGATCTTGAAGTTTTGACTTGACTCCATCGTTGGGGAATAATCATGGCATTGAGCGCACTGGATCCTTGCGCAGATTTAGCCATTGCAGAGATCAATGTGAACTGTTTGAATACAGTGTTGATGTTCTCATCAAGAACCAGGAGTGCAAAGGCTGTTAAATCTGGAGTGACGAGCGAGTCTTCCTCACAGGAATGCACCAGGGACTCTGATAGAAGTAACAGGAAAGCAGTGCAGTAGAGACCATGCCACGAGGCTCTATCAAGCTTGGACAGGATAAGTTGAGGAAAGCCTTGTCCTTGAGTGGGTTTTTCGGCAGAGGTGTGGGCTTCGGCTCGAGGCAGCTGACTATTGGACTATTTCTACTTTAAGTTGACAGGTGACCTTCATTGACACCCGAGTATTTCAGCCAGGCCAGCAGCCTTGTAAACAGAGCCCAGATTGTGCGGGGTTGTATAACTGTCTTTTGTTCACGAACCTGGCTTAGTGCACTGCTGACCTCTTTTCAATAGGGGCCAGATTAGCGTGTAGCGGTGCTGTGTGGCTTATCGCTGCGGTGGTGGAGCGCTTTTGTCCCCGGTGGTAATCCGCTCGCTCTCAATGCCCCAAACCCTGGTATACAGTTTCAAAAGAAGGCTGGATTATCACCACTTTTGAGAGTGAAAAATGTTGGTAATGCCCAGCAGCCTGGTCTTTTGTTCAGAGTACGGTCTTTTGTTACAGGGCCCTCTTTCCTTTGTCCGAGTTCGGAGACCCCGGCCACCCATATAAACCATACGTCTCCGATCCCGGAGTCCCCAGCAGGAAGTGGTTAATTATTATTCCTGCCCCCTAGCAAGATTTGATATGGCCTCGAATCATGCATAGCCCAGCAAAGGTCACATGCCATTGGCATGCTCATTTAACAATGACAAAAATTTAATGCCTGCTAGGCATGTATGGATTATCCCACTTTGCATAATTTCAAGGGATGAGGTCCATTATGCCCGCCAAAAAACCTTAATACTGCTGTGTGTATGGTTTGCTTGTGATGACACTTATGCATCATGCTAGCTGTGCGCACCTTTGGGCTTCATGTGGCCACGGTTGCTGAATGGTAGGCTGGTCAGAAGAGGAACAGGAGGAGGGTGAACAACAAAAATGTACCAAAAACCTACATACCATACGTACATCTAGACTACATGTACATAGGTAATGCAGAAAGTCCATACATACCCGTTTGTACAGCTTTGTGGGGAACGTTTTCAGCCAGGCATGTAAACATACTGCACTCACAGAAAACCAATGTTGTCTTTCACTGTGTTTGCATATTTTTATCTCGAATGAGTCGTGTTGAACAATGGAGGAATAAGAGATTGCCATTATACATGGACATGTACAGATTTAGATAGCATGCTTTTTATGATTACATGTGGGTAAAGCTATTTCCACAAAAAAGCGTATCATTTTTGTCCATAAAATAGAAGGTGATACCTGAGATGAAAAGTGACAAGTGACAGGTTCATTCCAGTACATGATTAATTGTACAATCACAAGTTAAAAAAGAAAACTTTTCCAATTCATCTGAGAGGGTACACTCAAGTACACATGATGCCCAGAGACTTAATCAGAATCAGAAAACTTGAAAATTGTATATTTAATCAGAGTTTGCTTTCATTACAATTTCAGATGCCCCCTTTTAAAGTATGGAACAGGCTCGCAGACGTTGCACAGCTCCATCCTGTCCAGACAAGTCAAAGTATCCCCTGAATGGATAGCCCACTCCTTGCTTCAAGGGATGTGGTTTTTCCACAGGCCTTGACATCACTGTTGTGTACAATATGCCCTGGAACTGTATTGTTTGTCTGCATTACAAAACTGCCAGTATCAGCTTCCTGAAAAGAACGCTGCATTGCATGGGTCTCTAGAACATAAAAGCCATGGTCAAGGCTGTGTATGACTGAACATATTTACAACAATTTTTTTAATGTATTTGGATCAAAACTACCATCAAATGGAAGCTCTTTGTTCACTCTTTGTTCAGGTGCAAATGATCAATTTCTTCACATCTAAATATATGAAAATGATAGAAAATCATGTAACTGCACAGCACTATGGCGAATCCCTAAATACACATTTTTCACCCCAAAGAGAGAACCATTCAATCTTTTGACCCCAAACTTGACGTATGATGTTGGAGACTGACTTCGGGTTATTCCTGACAATTTTAACACAATTGATGAATTTTTACAAACCCAAATACAGGAAAATGATAAAAAATCATGTAACTTGTCGGAACTATGGCAAATCCCTAAATACACATTTTTCACCCTAAAAATTAAACCGTTCAATCTTTTGACCCCAAACTTGACGTATGATGTCGGAGACTGATGTCACGTTATTCCTGAAAATTTCAACCCAAATGATCAATTTTTACACATCCAAATATAGGAAAATGATAGAAAATCATGTAACTGCACAACACTACGGCACATCCCTAAATACACATTTTTCACCCCAAAGAGAGAACCATTCAATCTTTTGACCCCAAACTTGACGTATGATGTCGGAGACTGATTTCAGGTTATTCCTGAAAATTTCAACCCAAATGAGCAATTTTTACACATCCAAATATTTAAAAATGATAAAAAATCATGTCACTGCTCGAAACTATGGCAAATCCCTAAATACACAT
>NW_019091772.1:24045-35091 GCF_001949145.1 Acanthaster planci | reverse complement strand
CCTGATCTTTCAGTTGGCGTTCCTCCGTGGTGAGCTCGGTTTGTTTGCCGGGCGGTAGTTCCCCAGGGAGTGCTGCTGGTATGATAGTGGATGTCAACGCACGGGTGCACGGTGCCCACAGCTGCTCCACGGGGTTCATGGCTGAATGGCCGGGACAATAGGACGTGACGACAAGGGCATCCAACTTGCAATGCTTGAAGAGGCGGCCGTAATAGATTTCGTTCACCACATGGTTAACGTTGAAATCTGGTCCACCGTCAGCAATCATTACAAGGAGTGAACGGCCTTTTGCCACCTCCTCTGCTACCTTCAGATGACTGACCATGTCGTTCATGTGTGTTGAAACATGACATGCGTTCTTTGGACTCCGGATGACAACAGTCGCCTTTGACCTTTTGGGGGTTCTGGAAAAAAATAACACGGAACAGGAAAAGAATGGAAAAAATGTCAAAATATATTATGTCAGGCTGAAATTGAAAGAATCATATCAGCAAGGTGGTTCAGGCCTACAGGAAAAAATGTGACGCATGTTCATAAAACGATCAGCTGAAATGGATTGTTTCAGTTGCCCGGCTATTTAACTGAATTAACTTGCAGAAACTTCTTGCAACATCGATTGTCTTGTTTTCAAAGACCTTCTTTAGAGTTGTGTGCACGTATAGTTCAGTTTAACCACACTGTCATTAAACTGCTTCAACACATACATGTACGTAACCGTGTAACAGCCAAAGATCATGTTCAAAGTTGAACAGTTGTTCACTTTTAGGAGGCTCCTGATGTATGGAAAGAATTTTCCCTGTTCGGCGATACATGTACTCTGTCCCAATCATTAAAAAATGGACACATTAAAACTACTTTGACTTACTGAAACTGGTCCCTTCCGAGATCATCTTTGGTCAGTGTCGTTGAGGTTGGGGGAAACCATTTGAAGGTAGCCACAGGGGACAAAGTAGCCTGGGGTGGGGAAGTCATGATCCGGGAGGTTTGGGCTGTCGTCAGTGGGGAAAAACCGATTGATTTGGATGCAACGATCCACGGCTGCCACCTGGCTTCCTAGGAGGATTTTATTTTTGTTGTCCACTGAGTAGACTATTGCCACTTCCTGAAACTTGGATGCCAACTCTAGTGCGTACCGTACTCGTGCAGCATAAAAATGACTATTCTCGTTCTGCTTACGGATGGAGTTCTCCTTTGCTGGCACCTTGGCGTCGATGTAACCCTGGTAGTACTTGGAAGACCTGAGTCCTTTGTTAGGTGGCTTCATCCATCTCGCAATCGTACGAACACCTGCAAATTTAAATTGTTTAAACAATTTAAACAGGAAAGTGCAAAGAAGGATTGCAGTTTTGTGTCTTTTGCCCCCGGATGAAATTGCCCTTTGTTGTACCGGTAAGAGCAAGTTGCAAACGACAGAAAGAATATTATTTAGTTTTACATTAAAACATGAGTTTCAAAAACGAAAAAAAAATAGAAATTGAATATAAAGCAGTATTGAGACAAATACCTATGTTTGGTCGGTTTTCCTTTAGGTCTGGAAAGGTTTCCAAGAGATGTTGTTTAACTTGCTGGAGGGTTGACCCACAGGTACCAGTGTCCTCTCGTCGCCGATGATGTGCTTGATATCCATTGCCTTCGACAAAGGTTCTAGCAGCGTCAACGATACCGGAATAAAGCTCGACCATGGCAGGACGACCCTTCCTCCTCTCTTCCTTAGGTTTAGGCTATGTATGTTTGCGTTTTGGACTGGCTGTAAGACAGCTGATATCGACATCTGGGCGATTTGCTATAATTTCTCGAATTGGTGAACTCATTTTGGACAAAATACATGCGATTCTTCAAACTAAAGTGAAAGAAGACAGAGTTGGTTTTCTTTCCCCCAGCCGGAAGAGACGGAAGAGCTCTGTGATTTAGTTTCATAAAGGGTTGGACTGGCATATTGCGAGTTGCTACCGACTGGGGGTAATCCTCCTAGCAAACCCCCATTGACAGTTGGATCTTACACTGGGATAGATTATTGTGGTAACGCCTTGTGTCGTTTGCGTGTAAAGCACCACACAAAAGAACCGAACTATGAACCAATCAGCTTGAGCATCATTGCTCTTTCGCGCCCGTTTCAAAGCCATGCAGCTCACTGGAGCGAAAACATCATTTCGTGGGCATCCTTTTAAAACTGCAGCCTCTGTCATTTAGAAAGACAGTTGCCCAAGGAAAAATGTCTGCAAAACTAAAAATTAGATGGCTGAATGAAAAATGGCATGGCATCGAAGAAGATGTGGTTCGGAGCAGGGTGAAATCTTGCGATCCCCTAGAAATCGGCATGGAGGTTCAAGTGAGCTACAAATCCAGTCACCACAGAGCAGAAATTGTACAACTCGGCAACAAAAGTAAGTCAGACAGCAGTTTTGATGTGTTCAGATTCACTGTTATATCAGGTAGGAGATGGTAAACAAGGTGGTGGTGGGTAGCCGCACGAATGGACCTGCCCTTGTCTCTGGAATTTCCAAATTCTAATTGAATTTATGTATCATTTTATAGATAAATGAGAGATATCAAATTTGGTTTATAGAGGTCTAATCAATAAATATGTTTTTTTGCATAAAATGATTGAATATTAAACTTCCTGTCGCTTTGTTCACTCTTGTGAAGGCTAACTGTATTACCGTACACTCAAATTTGATCCTATATCAGTCCTCTCATATGACTTTCAGAGATTTCTATCAATGGTAACCTAGAAACGTGAACTTGCATTATCAGATTCATTATTGTCATAACATCAACATTTTGCAGCTCGAGTTTTTAAATCCATGTACACTAATAATCCGTATGTGCAAGTATATACGACGTTCAGATTGGTTTTGACACTTGAGATTAAAGAGTGGCATACATCCTTTCACCACCGTGCACCCTTCAGGATGCAATTTGAAAATAAGTTATTAAAAGCTAAATTCAAGTTGATTTCCTTTTTACAGAGATAAAACTTTCAGAGGATTCCAATAATGACGACTTGCCGCTGGCAATGATAAAAAAAAGTTGCAGTTGGCCCCGCCATCGTTCCTGAGCCCCAGGGGCCCACCGTTCCCATGACCGATGAACCCACGGTCACTGATCCTGAACCCCAGCAACCCGCCGCTCCTGAGCCCGAGGAACCCACCGGTCCCACTAGCACTCCGCAGCCCCACGAACCCACCACCACCGATCCTGAGCCCGAGGAACCAACCGCTTTCAAGCCCCAAGAATCCACTGCCTCCGCTCCAAAGCCCCACCCTTCATGGTTTCACCCAGCTGCGAACACCGTCGACAACCACCCTGCTCTCCTCCATCCTGAGTACGATCCACTTTCAGATTTCGACCTGGATCTTTCGGCAATTACCGGGTCCAACACCGAATGCACCCCTATCGTGCATCTCCTGACTTCCCAGCTAGCAATGGTAGTTGCAAAGCTGGATGAGCAGTCAGCCAAAACCAGAGGGCTACGGAGTGACATTCAGAAGCTGCAAGGAGACGTCAGTGAGCTTCGAGCTGAAGTTCAAGAGCTTCGGGACAAAGGAAAAAACGCGTCTAGCATGCAGGAGCATCGTGAACCACAGTACATTGTAATTGACCAGAACACGATAATCACAGGCACATCAAACAATGCCACCTATACAATGGACAAGGATATTTATGATAGAATATTTGAAAGGGTGAACAGTCAAAAAGAATTAATTGTTAAACTTATGGCTGAGGTGTTTACCAAAGAAGAGCTAGCCCGATCTAATTTCCATGGCGGTGTTGTGTTCAACGGGAAAGAAAGAATAAGTAAGGAGTGTATATGCGAAAGAAACCTGCATTCGTTGCAATCATGTCTCAGGCGGCCCTCGAATTTCCTAGAGTAACGATTGACGATGACTTCAAAAGGCACTGAAAGATGCCGTGAACGCAAAATGCCGAAAAGCATCGCTGTTGTTAAGGTTGTAGAAACGTTTAAAGTGTATTTCTGGAACTTTAGGTGAGGATATCTTTTATAATAACGAATAGGCCTATGTGACATATTACCACCACCAACTTTGTGTATCACTCCCGTAGAAACAGGTTTATTTTAAGTCCCTGAAAGATTCAACATTTTAAGAATAAATGAAGTAGAACACCAGAACTAGATTGTCATGTTTATATTTTGATTTAGAATTTTAATGAAAATCAGGGAACTTGATGCGAAAGCTGTGTATCATTAAACGGAAACTCATCCTTCCCGATTCACTGTTTTATTTTCAGCCGCCATCCTGTGTACGCATGATTACTTTTATTCCGGATGTATATGTACAGTTCCTTCCCTTTTGAATATATTTCAGCTTTATCCATTCGTGAACCACTCCCAGCTTTGATTTTTTCCCCGCACCGGCCAGCGCATGTCATGTAATCAGTTTATTTATTAGGAGCTTCAGACACACCGCAGATTGTTTCTATCTCTGTATTAATTCTCTTGGCTTTATACAACCCTGAATTTTATTTCGTCGCATCCTTGAATTTTTGTTTTATCCAAAACCTGTACCACCCGGATGGGCTTTTTGACTTCCCGGCCCCATCAAATAATCGTTACTTCTACACAAACCCTCCAATAGTCCCAAAATAGTTATTTAAGGGAGAAACGTGTAGTAGTATGGGAGAAACGTGAAGCACAGTTTGCAAAACTCTGGGCCCCTCTTCGCGAATGATCCGCGAACATAAGCTGAAATTCGCAAACGATGCCTAACGTTGAAACACACATAATGCCTACCCCCATGTTCGGACCATGAAAGAATTCACAAACGGAAACACCTTCACAAGTCACAAACATGATAATGCCCAGAATTGGAAGACTTGCCCAGAACTGGAAGATTTGGTATAAGTATTGCCGATATGTTAAAAGAGTAGGCCTGCCGTTAAAAATGCACAAAAATGACATGCTATTCTTTGGTAGTCGGCAAACTTTTGGTCATGAAACCCATGTTTTCACGACTCTCATGGGACTATTAAAGCACTTGCATAATGAAACTACAGAAAACGTGTTTGTGAACGAACACATAGCTGTTCCGAAAATATTTTTCAATATCTTTTGATACTGTCAATGAGTATCATAAATATGCAATTAATTGGATTAAAAAGAGAGCTTATCTGTCTGTTTGACAACAGAACAGAGGGCTTTTTGCATTCTTTTGTACATTTGAACAACTACGGCATCATTACATCAAGTCATTTTTTGTATATAATACCTCTCCTTCAAGTTATCTGCAAAGTTTCAACTTGATAGAACATGTATTTCAGGAGATATAGGGCCTTAAAGAGTGCACCTTTAATGTCACGTGGCTTGTCTCCTGATGACGTCATCATCACATGAGGTCAATATTCCTCTAAAGCACTTCCTTTTCAAGATATCTGCAAGATTTAAACCTGATAGGACATCTACTTCAGGAGATATACTCCTCTTATTTGCATAATCATAAATATGCATTGCCACTCTGAAAAAAATATTCCTTGATAATATTTAACATAACAATAATTGATTGCACATTTCAGATTTTCTGTGTATAAAATTTAAGAAAGAGAGTGCAGGACTACTATCGATGACATCTATTGCATGCTGGACATTTTAGCGCAAAAATGAATTTCACTTCTTGCAACTGTGACTAGAAAGTTGTACTGTATAATCCGAAACCACTCCCATGTACAGTGGCATAAGCCATGTGCCATCTGTAAGTTAAGGGTCTGGTGTGGTCATTCACTTCATCACCCATCGTGTTTGGGGTTCACAATTGAATACGTCGCCACGCAGATCTGGTGTCAGCCACATTGTGTTTGACATTTGACATTTCGATAATGTCGTTATGAAAAAAGCGATATATCGGCATTGGACAAAATACAATGTCCACCGTAACTACATCAGTATATGATTTGAAGAATACTTCGCCCCACCAAATTTAATTAAATTTTAAACATTCAAAATTTTATAATAAATCACTTGATGACGTCATCATGGCATCATGTTTCTAGGACCATCTGTGCATAGCTGTTAAGGGTTCTTCATTAGTATAAGTTTGATGAAGATCCAAAGTTGCAAAAGTACTAAAGTGGTGGGCCATTAGTTTTCCAGTTATTAGACTAAAAAGAAAAAATATTGATGATGTCATACCTGGAAAACAATAAAACGTATTTTAATAATATTGTAATACAATTATCTGTCCATGGACTTCTTAAGTACTGTAAATTATCAATCCGATTAGATATTATAAGTCACGAGATATCATTTTTGTTTTCAAATACAACTTCTGGTCAAACAGGAAGTAGCGGTCACATAAGGTCAAGATATCAATTTTCATCTATAACACGTCCCTGACTATGTGCATACCAAATTTGAGTTAAATCGGTCAAATAGTTTACTAGTTATTAGACTATACAGAATGAACTTTTGAATTGAGGTCATGTGACCCCTGATGACGACACGATTACATAAAGTTTCGCGGTACATCTTCTGATGATGCTTAATTACTATACCAAGTTTGAAATTAACCCTAACCCTCCTCAATCCTTCAGCTGTTGGAGGACTGAGGAGTGTTAGGGTTAATGGGACTTTCTGCCAAAGTGCCTTGTAGAATAAAACATGGAAATAGAAAAAAAAAAAAAAAAACGAGAGCTTCTATGTCTGTTTGCAACAGAACATAGGGTTTTTCTGCTTTTCAATAAAAATTCATCGTCATGATTGCATATCTGAAAAGTTTCATCCCACTGGGATATGTACTTTTGGAGATACAGGGCTTTAAAGATGCACTTTTAATGTCATGTGACTTGTCAACTGATGATGTCATCATTCCGTGAGGTCAATTTTCATCTATCTCAC
Organism: Acanthaster planci; assembly: GCF_001949145.1. Next base: position 28,241 of record NW_019091772.1, on the reverse strand, counting down.
ATCCCTTCCAGATATTTCCAAAGATTCAACCCGCTCGGACATGTACTTCAAGAGATATAGGGATTTAAATGATGGATCTTTAATGTCACGTGACTTGTTAACTGATGGGGTCATCATTCTATGAGGTCATTTTTCTTCTCTCACACATCTCCTTCCAGATATCTGCTAAGTTTAAACCCACTGGGACATGTGCTTCAGGAGATATAGGGCTTTAAATGATGGAACGTTAATGTCACGTGACTTGTCAACTGATAAAGTCATCATTCCATAAGGTCAGTTCTCCTCTATCACACATCCCCTTCCTGATATCTGCAAAGTTTCAACCTGCTGTTCCATGTACTTTAAGAGATATAGGGCTTTAAAGGATGCACCTTTAATGTCACCTGACTTGTCAACTGATGAAGTTATCACGCGATGACGTCAATTTTCATGTATCACACATTCCCTCCAGATATCTGCAAAGTTTCATCTCAATGGGATATTTGCTTCAGGAGATAAAGGGCCCTAAAGAGTGCATCCTTAATGTCACATGACTTGTCCCCTGATGATGTAATTATCACATGAGGTCAATATTCCTCTAAAGCACTCCCTTTTCAAAATATCTGCAAGATTTGAACCCGATCGGACATCTACTCCAGGAGATATAGGGCCTTAAAGAGTGCACCTTAAATGTCACGTGACTTGTCTCCTGATGACGTCATCATCACGAGGTCAAAATTCCTCCGAAGCATTCTCTTTTCAAGATATCTGCAAGATTTGAACCCAGTTGGACATGTGCATGTACTTCAGCAGATATAGGGCCTTAGAGTGCACCTTTAATGTTACTGGTATGTGACTTGTCTCCTGATGACGTCATTATCACAAGGCCAAAATTCCTCGAAAGCACTTCCTTTTCAAGATATCTGAAAAATTTGAACCAAATTGGATATACACTACAGGAGATATAGTGCTTTAAATGATGTACGTTTAATGTCACGTGACTCGTTTGCTGATGGCATTGTCATCACGTGAGGTCAATTTCCATTTGTAAACTTTCCCTTCCTAACTACCTCCAAGGTTTCAACCCAATCTGACGTACAATGTACAAAACAGAACATTAAAGTTATTGTGGAAAAGTCACAAATAAGACATTTTATAGATTTGTCCCTGTTGGCGTTCCATACAATGCGATCAGCTCTCAGCATTTTGCCAAGTCCTGAGTATATGCCCTACGCACTGTGCACCAACTATGTTGCAGGCAGATACTGGGTGTCTAGGCACGGAGTAGCCAATGCACAGTATGCAGATGGATATTTGAGTTGGCAGTTTATATTGTAAGGTGTTTTTTGTTGATGGCGCTTCATGTGTGTGAAAAAGTACACCAGTTATGCACTTCATGCAGCTGACTCCAATGTTTTAGCTGTCATCTCGTGAACAGTTCACGCTTATATCTCTTACGGTTCAATTTTTTAACCTAATTTGAAGAATAAAAGAAGTTTTTATTGTAACTTCCGGTCTGATGACGTCATCAGCCCCAAACTTTACACGCATTGTGACTGGGTAAAGATGGTCATCTACATCAATTTTCAGGCCATTCCGACCAACTTAGCCACAGACATCTATTCAAAATTCATTTTTCGGAATTTTTAACCTGTCGCTAGAGGGCGCTCGACAATTAGGCGACATCATCAGTAGATGATTTGAAGAATACTATACCCAAACTGACTAATACCGTTGAAAACAACTTGATACCTATTACCAATTTTAAACAAGACCACTTATTCAGCTCCACCTCCATTCAGGGCATACCACAGCCCAGCAGTCGCGGTCAAAATAATTCCGCCGTGAAGGGGTAAACATATCGGCAATACTAATACCAAATCTTCCAGTTCTGGGCAAATCTTCCAATTCAGGGCATTATCATGTTCATGACTTGTCATAGGTGAAATCTTTCACGGTGAGAACATGGAGGTAGGCATTATGTGTGTTTCAATGTTGGGCATCGCTTGCGAATTTCAGCTTATGTTCGTGCATCATACACGAAGAGGGGCCCGGAGTTTCACAAACTGTGCTTCGCGTTTCTCCCTTGTGGCGACCAAGTCTTTGTGAATCGACCTTCGAAGAAAGGACTTCCCAGACAAGTGTTACTTTTCAAATTGCACCCAATTCGCAAAGTATTCTTTGCAGTAAATCAATCCCAAAAAGGTCCTACATTTCTGAGAGGTATTGTAGTTATTAAAATATTCTTTCATGCTGACGTTCTCAGGGTCTTTGGATGCTTGCCAAGTGGTCAGTGACATACAGATAGAAAAATGTATGTACATGTATGTGTACATTATCTACATTAAAAACTTAATTTTCCTACCTTGTGCCTACATTTCAGCACAACTCCATAGGCCCCTGATAGAAAAAACAAAAGTAAATAAGAGGACCATGTTAATTGGTCTAGTAATTAACTTCTGCAGCACAAGTTTTTACAGTATTTAAAAATGCAAGATGGTGTATGTAGATGCTATATGTAGCAATCAACTGTTTATGAACACATAATTTTGTGTGCATGTAATAAAAATCTCTCTTCCAGCTGATTAGAAGAAATGACCACATACTCCATCCTCTTGTGTCTCTCTTACGCCGAGAGAACGAGATGTGAATAACTGGCTGCGTCACCTTACACTCATTAAGCTGGCAAGGAATAACTTCATTTTTTTCACCAAAACATTTTTACCCAATCTTAATTGCGGAAACAACATTGACATGCCAATGGAATAATATATGGGTATAGCAAATTTGAAATTTCTTGGACTCATTCTTTTAACAATGTCTGAAACAATCGTTAAAAATGTCTGCTTTCTGAGTTCTAATTCCCCGAGACTTTTGACTATCTCATCAGGCCTGAACTATTTTATTCAAAATTAACATTGAAAATTCTAGATATCCATTGCAAAAGTCTTCAAGATGTATAAGAAAAGCCAAAAAATTGTGACAATAATGCCAATGTGATTATTTGCTTTTAAATGCCCAGAATGCTTGACAAAAGTCTATTATAATGGAGACCTTATTTTTACTCCAAAAAAGGACATTTTTGCTGTTAAAATGTGTCTTTAGACACCTTTGGCCATGATGGAAGTGACATATGGGAACTCAGCAAGGGATATCCAAGGGCAGGGCGGCATCAGAAATAACAGTTAAAGAGACAGACGGTAATGACAGACATGATGAAAGACAATTTTCAAATTTCGGAAGAATAACATCTTTTATTAAACATTATCAAACCTTAAAGAACTTGCAGAGTTTTCACTTCTAATAATTAATTGATTTCCTGGGTAAATATTGCTGACTGTGAACTCACTGACATGCAAAATTCAAAATTTCTGATACCACGATGATAGTTAATAATAATAATTGAAAATTTATAATAAGTTACCCCCGGTACCGCAATAATATAGGAACCAACTATGCACGCATGATGTCTCCACTCACTTTAGTACTGCAAATTTTGCCCACTGCTTCCTCAAACTGGAAATTTACAGGGTGAATGTTCAACAGCTATCTGAACATGGGAAGTTGTTACAAAATAATAATAAAAGCCGTGTCTTAAAAGCATGTTACAACCACATACATGCAGCATTTTGCACAGAAATTTCAGTATTCAAGATCAGGACACCATTTTTGATTTCAATTCTAGGCTAAGTGACATCATGAACTGATTGGGTCCCCCCCCCGGAAAGTCGGGGCAGGGGGAACAATAAATAATTACAACATTAATAATTACAACATCTGTAATGCACTTTCCACAATGTTTCAAAGCGCCATTATTAGCCCTGCACACTGGACCCCACACATCTATGAACATTCCTGAAACCATCTCAGCTCCCTGGGGAGTGTACTAGCCCAGTACTGCCTTTTGGGCGCAAACAGCTAAACATATATGTGTCTGCCCTCACAAGTACCAATATACTCCTGAGTGGAAAGAGGCACACAGGAGTAAAGTGACTTGCCCAGGATCACAACAAGCTGCCACCAGCTGGATTCGAACCCCTGACCCTATCATCAGAAGCTACAAACCCTAACCACTAAGCCACATGCCTCCACAATAAAAAACGTAAGCACTGCCAAACAAAATCGCCTGCAAGTCTACAACAGCTAAGTGATACAGACGTAGCCTTGGGCAGGAAAGACATTATTTTAAGGCTTAAGTTGATAGACCCAGTTTAACC